>WNWU01000013.1:1205911-1258490 GCA_012654045.1 Ptyas mucosa
AGGAAAGGAAAGGAAAGGAAAGGAAAGGAAAGGAAAGGAAAGGAAAGAAAGAGGAAGGAAGGAAGGAAGGAAGGAAGGAAGGGCTGGATATGTTTATTGCCACATTTATATGCCCCTTTTCTGGCACACGAACATGGGCATGTATCTATATCCTATCTTTGTTGAGGAACTCAAGGCACATACATCATGCTGGATCTTGTTATATTTCTTCACAACTACCCTGTGATGTAGGTTGAGCTGAAAAATCACTGAGTGAGCTGCTGTGGCTGCACATGGCGTAGAAACTGCGTCTCTCTGGTGTCAGTCAAGTGTCAAGGTTCTGACTAAGGAGGCCAAGCAAATCAGAACTCCGAGACTCAGATCTCTCTCAAAGAACTTCTTTATTGGGCACATCATATTAGCACGATTAAATATAAAACCAACTCTGAATATTTCTCTTGGTTTCCGTATAGTTAAAATAGTAAATGATCCCCTTCACAAGTGTCACATTGTCCAATTAGGTTCATTGGTGGGCTCCCTAGGCACTCCTCTCCATTCCATCTGACACCTAGAGATAACCTTGGTTCTTAGGAGATAGAGCAGTGTTGTGTCTGGCAGTGCATTCCAGCCTCCTTTCCCCCCCCCCCCCCCATACTGTGTTGCAATTGAGAACCAACAAAATGGCTTGTGCCAGCTTCAGGGTTTTTTTTTGTTTTTTTTAAATTTGATTTATATGCCACCCTTCTCCGGAGACTCAGGGCGGCTTACAATGCGCTAAGCAATAGCCTTCATACTTTTGTATATTTATACAAAGTCAGCTTATTGCCCCCACAAACTGGGTCCTCAATTTACCTACCTTAGAAAGGATGGAAGGCTGAGTCAACCTTGAGCCTTGGTGAGATTCGAACCTGCAATAATTGCAGGCAGCTGATGTTAATAACAGGGCTTTAGACCACTGTACTATCCAAGGCTCTATCCAAGTTTGAAGTTGGCATCAGCCACCTTAGCCCTTGCCCATCTTCTTACATTTTTCAACTGTTTCTTACCATTAAACTCAAGGTAATCCGTTTACTAGTGACATGAAGGACACGTTTTCTTCCCAAATGTATAGCCTGCTTTTCAAAAAAGAGAGCTTTGCTATTATACTTTCCATGACATTTTTGCCTACCCTGTGGAATTTTGCTTGTGGTACAAAAATGAGTACAACAAAGTTAAGATGAATAAAATAATGACTGTATGTCAGGAAGCATTAGCATTATGACTCCCATGGGATTGAAATTTGGCAGGTTTGTGGCTGCTTCAGTACTCCAGCACTGCCAAGCTGCTGCCTGGAGCTTCAGTTGAGTGATCCTACCCTAGCCGTCTACAGAGGTTGGGGAGACCCGTCCTGCCGTTAGCTCCTGGAGATCAGGTAGACCAGTCCTGCCATAGCCCTCTGTGGAGACGGTTCCTGCCCAGTACATTTATGAAAGAACAAGAAGGTGGTTTGCAAATAATTTCAGAGTCCCATCTCTCCCATGACAGCTTTCAATACATATTTTTGCTTCCTCTTGGAGATGATGGCTGGCATCATCAGCTTCAAACAATAATCAGCAAGAAACTAACGGCAATGCATTACTATGCATATTGAATAATGAACCATGAGAATGAGTTTAATAACCTTCTAAGAGGAGGATGTCTGTTACAACAATACATGGTTGACATGAGTGCTGAGATTGAAAGCATGAGGCTGACTTACATCCAAATGAATCAAGCAATCTTGAGAACAACAACATACAGACATCTGACTGATTGATTGATTGAATGATGATGATAATTTTAGAAACAAAAGAAAGTGCATCATCCTCTCTCCAACATTTGTTGGAGGACCGAGATATATGATGAAATAATGTCAAGATGCCATGATGTATATACGGCAGTATGCAATACTTCATTTTTCATTACAGTGCCATGTAGTTCAAACTGGCTAGAAATACACAGCATTTTTTTAAATCAGCAGCCAAATGATCAGCTGGATTTAATTGTGAGTATTCAGATTGAAGACAAAGTTGTTCCTGAAGTATCACTCTAGAACACATGGTCTCTTTGGTAGGTAGGTTATGTGCTAAGTATGAATACCAAAAGCAGGATTTCTCTCAGTTGCACTCTTTGATGTAGCTTGGTGAAGCGTCCAAGCCAAGACAGCTATGATATTTTTGTGCAAGCCAAAATACCAGACCTAAATAAACATCCAGAGCTGGATAAATTGCTATTAAAGCAAATGATCCATAGTCCGTTTTGCAGCAATTACTCAGGATGTTGGGAAAATGATACATTCAGTAAGCAGTACCAAAAGCCATTCAATCAGCGTACAAGGTGTAGTGATTATTCGTATCCTATCTACAGGAGGATTTGAAGTACACCAAGCAGGATGACAGAGTTGACCTAAAACTCTCAATGGGTGGTACTCCAGAATACACAACTATTGAGCATAACATCTCAATGGTATGCTCATCTGACAAATCCATCAAATCCAACATCAAGTATATCAGGAAGGGGAGTAATCAGGCAGTTTTCGCATTGAACAGAGAAGACAAAAATCACACAGCACATGACAGGCAGATACATTAGGTCCCCTGAAGCTGTTGTATCAATATTTGGATTTCAGATTCATGCACAGGAACTGGCTATTGTTTGCCTTCAAGTGCACCTTCCACAAAAGTATTGATTATTCTTTCGAGATAATACTGCTGTGTACTTAATAGTGATAGGGCAAGAACAACATTAACAGAATTCATGGATATTTGCAAACATGATCCATTTGCAAAAATGCTGAACTAAATTCCAAGTGTAATTGGAATTTAGTTATTACACTTGGGATAATAAAAGATGGGAAAGGAGGAAGGATAGGAAAAAGACTGCTGGAGTTCTCTGGAATTTTTGTAACCAATGTTCTTGGTTGAGTGTATACTATTTTTCCACAAAGTGGTGACCACTGCTTGAGGTTGCTTCTTCATCACATAAAGGGGCTACTATTTCTTAAATCAATGAAGACTCATAATGGATATAACCTTCCATTATTCAAAGATGTCTGCAGACAGAGAGGATTGTTGCAAGCTGATGGTCATTGGCAACAAACTATGCAAGATGTTGAAAAAACAAGAATCCCCAGAGCTATGAGAGATTTGTTTGTCATCGTGCAATCAAACAGTAAAGTCAACAATTCACAACAATGTGGAATCAGTTAAAGAGTCTGAAGATTTCCTCCAAATTGAGAGGAGAAATATTAATGATCCTACAATCATGATCGATAAGAGGCATCGTGAAAAAGTTCTTCTGTATTTCCAAGAAAAACTTAGGAAATTGGGAAGAACCCTTGAAGAATGTAACTTGCCCAAATCAACAAATAATAACAGTGTCAAAATGCTGCCAATCAGGAATTATTGCATGAATTGCAATGCAACAGAGACAAACAGCAGGAATTTATACTATACAGCGAGCCTCTATTGAATAATGAGCGAAGAGCAGTAAATGACAGTGTGCAAGTGCTTGCAAAGCAATCTTTCTTCAATAATTTTCATTGATGCACCAGGAGGAACAGGAAAGACATTTGTTACCAACTTGATCCTCACTAAATTTAGGAGAGATGGAGATGTTGCTATTGCTATAGTATCCTCAGTATTGCAGCATCACCGATGCCTGGTGGTAGGACAGTACATTCAAGATTCATATCCATCAAAGTGAATGAAAATGCTCTCTGTAACATTGAAAAAGACTCCAATGCTGCACATTTGCTTTGACAAGTGAGGCTTATTGTCTGGGATGAGAACCCGATGATTAGAAAGCAGAACTTTGAAGTCATGGGGTGCGGGAATTTTAATCATTTGCTATGGTGATATCTGTCAGCTTCTACCAGTTTTAAAAAGAGGAAATGATTCTGATATGGATAAGTTATGCATCAACAAATTTTATTTATAGAGAATCCTTGACAAGTTTCAATGGAAGAAAAACATGCAATTGAGTGAGGAAGAAGGAAGATATTCTGAGTTTTTATTAAATCCTGAAGTAGATAAAAATCAGAGTAGAGTAGAATGGAATGGAATGGAATGGAATTTTCTCCCCATTTTTTAGCATGCAGTGAAATGCCAGGATAGTGTGGGGTCATTTTATTTATCACTTGTATCCACACTGGGAGAATATTGTTAATAGGCTTGGAACAGTTCATGATCATAATCTAGAGTTCTAAGTTAACTTATGATCTTACTTTCTTCTGAAGTTTTGTCCTCTTAAAATAGAAAACTAGAAGTTGAAGTCCACATATCTTCAACTTGCCAAGTTTGAAAAACATTGAAGTAAATCTTTAGCTTTTAGTCAAGCTGCTGTTACAGCAAATTTTTCTTAAATGCTTATTTAATATTATTTTGAAGCGTGTACAGTATCAATGTTTTATATGCAGATCTTGGAAAATGGGTGCTGATTAAAACAATGTTTTTCACTTTCCTACAGTCCAAGGCTATCCAAGCTCCCAGGATGGATCTTAAAAGATGGAAGCCTTTTCTTGGACAAGGTAATGTACCAATGGGATTAGGATTCTCAGTGAATTTAACTAATTAGGCAATGAAACCATCTCCAAGCAAAATCCATTTACCCAGTGAAGAAAACAAAGCTGCCATCAAAATGAGCAGCATTTTCAAGTCCAATTTTGAGTTGGGAAATCAAATATGTTACAAAATATCATCCCTCCATTTACTTTTTTCAGTTACCTCTCTTGGAAATTGTACCTTGTTTGAGTAATATTCCCTGGTCTTATAACAAAGGAAAAATGCATTGGAACAATTACGGTTCCTTGTCTATTTCCAAGGTATTGCTTAAATTGTACTCGTATTAAGGGGGAATGCCCAAGCTTGATAATACATGGCCCTTGAAAGATCTAGTGAAGTCATCTCAAGCTTCCCTATATGGCCAGATCCCATATACGATTAGAAGATTTGTTTCTTTGCCCAGCAGATTCCTTATGGTCCTTGGAAACTCTTGAAGGCACTTTTTAAGAGTCCTCTGCAATGAACCTCTCAAGAGTTTGGGAAAGATGTTGCTTTGCAGAATATTTTAACTTTGGGACCTCTATATATTCCTGCCTTTATCAGGATAATGGATAATCACCATCCTGTTGCTTCAAGAAGTGACAAAAGGGTCAAGGAGTATTTGCCCTAATTAACTTAAGAGATGAAAGGGTTGTTAAAGTAAACATAACCAGTAGGCAAGATTTCTGTAATACAAACCCCTGTTTTTCCTACCTTTTTAATGTACAGTAACTGCTAAGGGCTTGACAGATATGCCCCTTAAAGATCTCGGAGTCACCCAAGTCACCCCTTTAATTATCATGGCTGAAGTTCACCTTGAACTTGGGTCTTCCCAGTACTAGTTCATCACTTAACCACAACACCTGACTGACTCTCCAGTGACTCTGATCCCTGAGAGAATCCAAAGGGACACATAGTAACAAGTTTAAAATTAGGGCTTTCAGAGCAATTTGATTTAGCCTCGATAGGGACCATTCTAGGGATCTAATTTGCTTAGAATGACAAATTACTTCCCTAGTTCTACTCAGAATGGAGTTGGGGTTAAAGGTGAACACTTCATTTTGTAAGGAGAATGTTGGTCTTTGCTGCATTTTTGGATGCAGTTATTTTAAATCTAATGTTCATTGGGGCATTGAAATTCCCCTTGCTTACCCATTATTCACCTTCTAAGGTTAAGGGCTTTCTGTCAGATATAATTGCTGATGTGTATAACTTGGCAAAGTTGTTGAGAGTTTCTTAAGAACTGAATCCAAATCCTAATGCTGGATATTTGAAAGAGTAAGATAGTGTGTTGTGTTTGGGAAAGCTGCGATTTCATAGATGGAGAATCCCTCCTCCAAAAATCCCCTTCTCTTTAGAATTATAGAGTGACATAGCACAACTTTTCTCTACTTCCACAGAGGTAAAATTAGTACACTTTTCCATTTGTGCCCATTATTTCATCTCAGACCTATTTGCATGTGCTTCAATTAGTGATCCAGATGTTAAGAAAAGGGGCACAGACTGCTTGAATTGAACTGAAAGCAAAGAATCTAGAATATTTATGTGGGCATACTTTGCTAAGGAATTAAAAGCACAACTTCAGTCCTGAAAGCCAAATGAATGAAAAATGAGGCTTTAGTTAGTAGAGAAAGCAAAGAATCTAAGAGCCAAGGAATAAAAATAATACAAATCAAAAGGAGACAGAGGTAATTTTCAACTGTGCCCAGACAGAGTCCTTGGTTAAAAATGGACCATAGTTTGACTTTTAAACCTTTGCTGAAATCCAGTGTTGTTCAGCTCTAATGCCAGGTCAAGGAAGAAAGATTGGAGTGGTACTCACCCAGTGGAACTGCATCTCCTAGGACAGGAATCAGCAACCCGCGGCTCTGGAGCCGCATGTGGCTCTTTCATCCCTCTGCTATGGCTCTGTCGCTCAAAATATGCGTCACAACAGCCAATGTGTGACACCTGCCAGCATGCAATGTATTGAGCTTTTCGACCCCCGCCAGGCCAACCATGGATAAATCCAAGAAAAGAAAAGTTTCAGAAGAAAACAGAACATTTAATTCAACTACATATGCTAGTTTTGTGGCCGCTCAGGAAATAGTCAGGCACGGGAAGGGTTTTGTGGCTCCTGGTGTTTTCTTTTCTGTGGGAAATGGGTCCAAATGGCTCTTAGAGTGCTTAAAGTTGCCGACCCCTGTCCTAGGATATATTTACCTCATCTGACTAACTGGTAAATTATTTTGCAATTTTCTTCTAAAATGTTATAACACTATCCATTAATGCAGTGTTGAATGTCATCGTAGTCTATTTGCTTATAGTTAAATTTCTATTTTCTTTCTACCCCATTTCCTAGGAGCTGAAAGACTGTTCTGGACGTGTATTTGTGGACTCTGTTCCTGAATTTTGTTTGCCAGAGGTGGGTCTCCTTATTGGACACAATTCAAAATATTTCTCTTACTGCTTTGGTAATTGGTGGTGGAAGCATTAGTGTTCTAGCCAGAATTCCAATATAACCCCAGAGAAATCTGATTGCTTACTAGTTCTGTATTCATGTCGAAGTGGCATCTGTGAGTTAGGGGTGGTCCAGAACATCTACCTTGAATAGGAGAAAATATTTCTAGAAGAATACATCATAAGCTCTTACCGAAAATGCTGTTTTCCCCCCCAAACATTTAGGACAGGATTTCCCAAGTTGGGCAACTTTCAAGACATGTGGATCTCAGCTCCCAGAATTCCCCAGCCAGTATGGTTGACTGGGGAATTCCGGGAAGTCCACGTGTCTTAATGTTGCCAAGATTGCAAAACCCTGAATTAAGGCTTTTTGTCAAATTACTTGTGACTCCTGTTTCAGTCTAAGGAAAACAGAACCCCAGATCTTAATTCTGCTTCTTTTCCGCCCTGAAGCCAGTTTATGGATCTGTCCATTTAATTTCTAATATAATAAAATAATTAGTCCCAACGTGTTTATATCCTAATTTCTCCAAAAGAGCTCACGGATCCCACACTGGAATGTCCTTCAGCAGCCCTATGAGATAGACCAGGTCCTTACTCTTATTAAAACTGATCAAATCTGTATTATAAAATTCAGTTGTGGAATTCAGGTTGAAATGGTTGTTTTTCTCTACTCAACTAGTAGCCAAAAGTTAGAGTCCCCAGGCTCCTAGAAAGGCTCTGGAGCCTGGGGAGGGCGAAAAACGGGCCTACCAGACCCGCCATGCCATCACGTGCCAAAGGTGAGGGAAGCGTAGGGGGTGGGTTCACGCACACATGCGCGGGGGTGGGGCATATAAAATTATGGGTGTGGGCACGCACACACGTAACCCCCCAAGCTCCCCACGCTTTTAGCATGGGATGGCAAAAAGGTTAGCCATCACTGGTATAGGGTAAATTCATATGTTTAGGCTGTAATTATATCCTCATTAGTTATGAGTGAGTCCTACTGAAATTAGTAATACTCCTGTATGTGCCTGGTGTTGTTAATGTCTTTCCCTTAATTCACATTTCTTTTATCACACTTTGTATAATGTTGCTTGCCTCCAAAGCAGTAATATACTGGATCTGTATGTGTATATAGATATATATGTAGATAGCTAGGGAAATTTCTTTTTGATTGTTCACCCCCATTATTTTCTTTCAAAGTGTGATGAGTTACAATATGTGTAGTGCTTTTTCCCTTAACTGATATAGGGCAATTCATGGACCACTGTTTATTTCTGGCTAATGTCTTCTTCTGGCCATCAAGGATACCCAAGGTATCCAGGAAAGGAGGAATTAAAATCTGCAAGATAGTGAGCACTCAATGGGATTCCTGATTAAGGATATTCTTGTCGTTTTGTGTGAGATTACCAAATGGAAGAAATCTCTCTATGTCAGATGGAAATTTTGAAGTTAAAAATGAAGTTGATTTTGTTCTGATGAACATTTTCAGCTCCCCCCCCACCTTTTAAATATAAATTTGTTTCAATCTGTTCTAAATGTCACTCTTCCTACCTTTTAAGGCAGAATTATACAATCAGAAAGCCCCGTGGCAAATTGAAGCTGTTAAAAGATTTGAGTATAGCCTTCAGAAATCTCTGGAAACCTGTAGTTTTTAATAGTTTTAAGTTATTAGAAGATATCTGGAGAGTAATCTGGTTTATTTTTATTAACTTTATTTAGTAATAAAGATTTATTTTAATTAAATCAAAATGTAAATGAAATAAAAACAAAGTTAATTTTTGTCCCAGCCTCACCTGTTATTTTTTAGAGTGTGACACCTGACATGTATTTTGCCTCAAGGCTGGAGAAAGGTGTGCACCCCATTGATCAATACCATGTTTCCCCGAAAATAAGACCCTGTCTTATATTTTTTTGAACCCTGAAATAAGCGCTTGGCCTTATTACCGTGCACTCAAAGCCCAATTGGGCTTATTATCAGGGGATGTCTTATTTTGGGGGAAACAGGGTAGTGTTGAGATTGCTTTGATGGATCAGGTTAAGATCTGATTATCTTCACTTAGCAACTTGCTGGATGTTTTATAAATTCATAAGAAGGAAAAGAGATCAGTATTTAACAACTGTAAGCTGCCCAGAGTCACCTAGAAGTATATAGATTTAATAAATTATTAGTAGTAGTATTGTTGTTGTTTTTACTGTTTATCCCACTTCTAAAACAACGATTCTGCATATGAAGATTCCTTTGAATTAGTAGGCTAAAACCATTGGAATAAGCCTATTCACTCACAAACTTGTTTGACCTTCCTTTTGATTGATTGATTTTTTTTAAAATTTGATTTATATGCCGCCCTTCTCCGGAGACTCAGGGCGGCTTACAATGCACTAAGCAATAGATTGTTGGATTGATTATTTTGCCGTCAAGTCATCTTCAATTCCTAGTGACCACATAGATTGATTTTCTCTTCTCTTTTCTTCCACCTTTCCAAGCATTAGAATTTTTTCCAGAAAGTTGAGTCTTTGCATAAAGTATCTGAAACAGAACAGTTTGAACCTGGTTATTTGTGCCTCAAATGAGAAACCGAGATATTTTTCCTCCGAAGGTCCACTAATTTGTTTTCTTGGCTGTCCGTGGTATTCTCAAAAATCTTCTCCAACACCAAAGTTCAAAAGCGTTTTCCTATTCTGCTTCCTTGAAGTCAAACTTTTGCTTGCATAGAATGTCACAGGGAATATTATGGCTTGGCACAGTTGTAATCTTTGTAAGTATTGACATATCATGGCATCTAAATATTTTTTCCCAAGGCTAAAACTGGTGCCCATTACTTTATTATAGTGGCAGATTTCATAAGCTCATTAAGTTAAAGGGAACCAAACAACTGTTCTCTATGAGAAAACTTTTCTAATACCTGTTTTAGCAAATCTCTCCAATTCTAGTCATGATTCTGCACTGTATTAATTTTAACAATCATCCATGGGTGCAATTTTAATTTCAACATAAAAAGCAACCCCCCTGGTCAGTAATTAGTTATTAGGAGACATTTGGTTTTTAAACAGCCAATTTGATTGATCTCTCCACCATTAACTTCAAATCAATAAGTTTAGATTTGTGTACGGATATTTTTTTCTCCTTGATGACTATTGAATGTTGTTAGTTGCTCCATAATAACTGAGTTAGAGGTTAAGCTTCTGGTAAATTCTCCAGATTGAGTCCACCGATGTCCCAGCCATACCTGTAAATATTTCTTATTACAGGAAGCAAAATCTTTTTTCTTCAGCCTTGCAAATCCATTTTATCTGATTCTATTCCTGTGCTCGCAGAATAGTCTGAAAATGATTAAACTCATTTCCAACCCTGAAATTGGACAGGTTTTAGAGCTAGCAACAAGAGGACAGAGGAATTAATTTCAGGTGCTGTAGAGAAGAGAACATAACTAGAGTTTGAAAGTTCAGCCTTTCAGCTGCATCTTCATTTTTTGAGGATTTTCTGTAGACCTACTTTTCCTTCAGTGTGGAATTATTTTTTTTATAATTATAATCCAGCAAAGTAGAAGAGCACTGCTTGGGAAAGTTTGCTGCATACCAAGATGGTACAATATTTCAGATTTCTAGGCAAAAAGTTTCTTTCGAACACGTGGCTTGGGGATTCTTATTCTACCTGTTAGGAACTCCTTGAATAGACTCATGTTAGAGGTGTTTGATTTAAGCATTTGCTGAGAGGTCTTACATTCCCAGCCCCCCATACCATCCAGAACAGGGGTCTCCAACCTTGGCAACTTTTAAGCCTTGTTGTTGTTAGTTATGAAGTCGTGTCCGACCCATCGCAACCCCATGGACAACGTTCCTCCAGCCCTTCCTGTCCTCTATTATCCTCTGGAGTCCATTTAACTCATGCCTACTGCTTCAGTGACTCCATCCAGCCACCTCATTCTCTGTCATCCATTCTTCTTTTTCCCTCAATCTTTCCCAGCATTAGGCTCTTCTCCAGTGAGTCCTTCCTTCTCATTAGATGGCCAAAGTATTTGAGTTTCATCTTCAGCATCTGGCCTTCTAAAGAGCAGTCAGGGTTGATCTCCTCTAGGACTGACCAGTTTGATCACTTTGCAGTCCAAGGGACTCTCAGGAGTCTTCTCCAGCACCATAGTTCAAAGGCCTCAATTCTTTGGCGCTCAGCCTTTCTTATGGTCCACTTTCACAGCCATACATTGCAACTGGGAAAACCATAGCCTTGATTATACGCACTTTTGTTGGCAGGGTGATGTCTCTGCTTTTTAGAATGCTGTCTAGATTTGCCATAGCTTTCCTCCCCAGGAGCAAGCGTCTTTTAATTTCTTGGCTGCGGTCCCCCATCTGCAGTGATCTTGGAGCCCAGGAAAATAAAATCTGTCACTACCTCCATTTCTTCCCCACCTATTTGCCAGGAATTGAGAGGGCCGGATGCCATGATCTTATTTTTCTTAATGTTGAGTTTCAAACCAACTTTTGCACTCTCCTTCTTCACCCGCATCAAAGGCTCTTTATTTCCTCTTTGCTTTCTGCCATTAGAGTGGTATCGTCTGCATATCTGAGGTTCTGAGAACTCCCAGAATTCCCTAGCCAGCAAGAGTTGAAGTCCATCAGGCTTAAAGTTGCCAGGGTTGGAGATCTCTCCTCCAGAACACTTTTTCCCCTTGAATCCAAAGCACTGGCCAATTCTAATGTGGGTGCAACTTCTAATGTTTGGTAATTCTAAGACTTTGAGATAAAACCTGAATGGACTCTAAATTACCAGCATTCTTCAGAAAAGTGTGTGACTGTATAAATGTTTATACACATATATAGACATAAACATACAAATGTGAAAATTACTAAGTACACAAAGTTATCGTATTTGCTGTAGTTAATTAAGTGAACGTGTGTCATATTTAAGTAAATTTCCACCTAATTTTAAAATTAAAATTAGGTTTTGCTCTGGGTTATTCTGGCTTGGCCATTCACGCATGCCATTCAAAGGTCTCAAAGGCTACTCAAAGTATTCAACATTGAAACTTTACGGAGAATGGATTATCCATGTTATTAGAATTTCTGCTAACAAAATGAAACAATTGATAGGTAGGCTGGACACCTTTTATTCAGCATATTCTTATTCAGAAAGCCAATAATTTCACCAGTAATACACAGAAGCTGTAATTTCTTCAGAGTATTTCAGTCAGCGCCAATATCCAGTGAGTAGGAATTAATAACCACCCTGGAAAAAAATCATTTTCAATATTGTCCCCATGCTACCTCAGTTTGAAAATTGACATTAAAGAGACATTAATTTGATGCCTTTTTTTATCTTCCAAATGGCACTACATGTGTGTACTTTTGTACACATTTGTACATGTAGGCCTCTTCATTCCATGGACTTTAGTAATGCAATGTTTTTATTTGTGGCTATTCAGTTGTTATAAGAAAAATCACTTTTTTCTTTTGTTTTCTTTGATGGCTATGAGGCATTCGTAGAAATAAAGAGGATACGCAGAGTGACAGTTTTCTTTGTAAGATGCCAAGTTCCTGTTTTTAATATTTTTTAATGAAAATGTCAAGTGGGGCCAGGAACCCATTGGAAGCAAGGGAGGTGTATGAAGGCTCCCTGGCTCCTCAAATACCATATTGGAGATCTAAATAAAATTAAGGTAAAAAATTATATAAACATTCTTCACTGTTTATATAGAACAGTGTGTTACATAAATAGGAACTAACAATAATCTGAAGGCATATTCTGTCCATATTAGAATTCTCAGGTGAATGATGGGCAAGATTTCTTTAATCCAAGTATTTCTGGGTGGTGGTGGTGGTGGTGGTGTGTGTGTGTGTGTGTATGAAATGAACATGGAGAGAGAACTAAATTTAAACATTTATTTTTACAAATGATTTCTGGGTCATATTTTCAGATGGAACTGATTGACCTGTCTACAGTGGATGTGATCCTGATCTCCAATTACCACTGCATGATGGCCTTGCCCTACATCACAGAACACACTGGGTTCACTGGAACTGTGTATGCCACTGAGCCAACGGTGCAGATTGGCAGGTAAGAAAAATCCATTTAAGGCAGTGTTGTCTAATCCCTTTTCTTCCACTGCTGAAAGAAGTGGCAAAGGGGAAGAGAAGGGGTAACAGAGAGCAGAGAAACATTGCTTCTCATAAACTTAAGGAACTTTTAACTGGGTTGAAAATAAGCCAGAAAAGTCTTTGAAACTCTAAGCATAGGCACATGTTTAACTCCTTGTTTCCCAAACATTGAAAATCAATCCGGACTTGAGCATTTGGCAAAGTTATATGAGTGTTATGAGTGTTGCAGTACTGCAGAAAGGTAGCCATGAAGATTATCGTCCTACCACTATGAAGAAAAAGGAATCAGAAAGAATCACTTGACAGTCCCCAAATTTTGCAAGTTGCTGAAGATTATTACTGGATCCAAGAGGGAGGGCTGCCTAAGCACTCACTGAGCTTGAATCATAAAATCTTACAACTGGAGACTGGCTTGTAAGCCTTAGAGACCCATTCTTTATAGGAAATCCATAGGCTCAGTCTCCCCATGCTTAAAGAACTCAAGTAGAATGGGGGACCACCTCTTCGGTAATGTATTTGTCATGTTATTTAACTGAATATTTAACCAGAATCTACCTGTTGATATCTTCTAATCTAACTGTTCACGCTAGTTCTGCCCTGTGAAGTCTGCCTTCTACATATTTGATCTGTATCGTATTTCCAATCTGATATTTTGCTTCTACATATTAAGTATTCTAACGTCTTTCAGCCTTTCCTCATAGGATTTATTTCCATGTGGTTCGCCACTTTTGGCATCTTCTGAAATTTTTAACTCTACACCTAGTACTAGAGAAAGGAAACTAAATGAAGTCAGACATAAACAGAATGATGTAGAAGTGTTATGCCTTGTGATTTTGCAAGAATGGACCCATCATTAAGGGCTTTAGAGCAGTTACTAAATGCTTTCTTGTTTACATTCTAATTGAGTTAGGATGTTACCAGAGCCATTATGTTTTATAATAAGTGCAGATGTGGCACTCAGAATTGTGGGTGACCCTGAGCTTCTTCAAAATTTGCTGCCAAATCTATATATATATAAAAGCAAAAACCACTCACACATCATCACGAAATCTCCAGAACTGTAAAGCCTACAAACTTGAAATTTGGCACGTATATTCCTCTTGGCTTCTAGGTGTTCACTAAGATAGGATTTTTTTGAAATGATCATCAGATCATTATTATTTCATATACAGTATTATATTCACATGCTCTGATGCTAAGGAGTTAGATGTTCTACTCTCCCTCCCCACCTGAAAGGAACTCTGTTCCAACTGCCAGTTGCCTTATATTAACACGCTCTGATGCTACCCCATCGCTAAACTGGGTGTGGGCATGGCCAGCGCATGACTCATCCGGCCTGCGGCTGGGACATTCTATTCCCCCTCCCCCTCTATTCCAACTGCCAGTTGCCTTATATTAACACGCTCGGATGCTACAGAGTTACACATTCTACATTAAGTTTCAGGCTTTAAGTGTCAATTTATCACACCTGATTACATAGTTTCGTAGCGAAGCACGGGCGTCCAGCTAGTTATATATATGGGAATAAATTAAATTATTTATGGTGAATACAACTTTTTAAGTATCACAATTTCAAGTATTAAAATTTGAATAAAAGTATTCAAAGAAATTAAAATTTGTTTTTGTCCCATCCTACTTTCTGGCACATGATTCAGTGGGTAACTGCTTCTCTTAGCTCAAAGAACTGTGCCTGAGATATTTGCTTTCAATTGTAAATTACAAACTTTTACTATTGTTACTGTTAAGGAATTTTGCGTGTAACAAAATGAACATGTGCAAGTCAGATGCGCAGGTGATCTTTGAGCAAATGCAGCAATTAGTTGATTCAAGAGAAGAAAATAACAGGGGCTGCCTGTGTTCTGTGTCACTTCTAGTCACTTCAGAAAAAGAGACCAACAACTTACTGATTCTAAACTTGAATTTGGGATGTGGCAAAATAAAGAACTAACTTTAAATCCTTAAAGTTGAATGGATAGTGCAACAACCATGTTACAACAGACAAAAACTATTGACATTAAAACAATAATAAGTAATGCTGATGGCTAGGTACTCTGACGGTACTCTGACCAGTTCATCTCTTCTAAGACAGTGTTTCAGGATAGGATCATTTTTCACATCTGGGCTTTGTACTGGGCAATTTACTGGTACTGTCACAATGTTGATGGTTGGGTAGTGATTTGACAGACAGATCAACATTGGCATCCATCAATGGTTCCATGGGAGTAATTCCACTTAATTTAATCAATGGAGGAAACAGGTAAAAGAATTAGACTCTGAGCCTTCAATGGTCATCTGAGATGTCTTATTCCTGGCAGCCTCTGCTCCCTTTTCTAGAATAGATGAATTCTGTAACCAATGTGCCAGGGTGATGGCAGTAAAGCTTAATGAAACAAGCCACAGTGTAGCTTCTATGAAAACCTGAAATGGAATATCTGACAAAGTTTACCTGGGGAGATAACTTGTAATTATTTTAAATAAATTAATATTGTCATGCAGCCTAAAATCATATTTGCCTCTATTGCAGCAGTATCACCCAGCGGGTCTTGTGTTCACTGATCAATTAGGGTAAATATTCATCCACTCTGTTAAGAATGCTTCATTTGGAGAAGCATTCTCCAAAGAAGAATTGGTCTAGTTTGAGAAATCAAACCATGCATGATTCAGCTATTTGGAAAATCCTCGGAAACTTATTCTAGTGCAATTTATTCTTATTCTCAGCTTTGCTGGCTGGGGAATTCTGGGAGTTGAAGTCCACCAGGCTTAAAGTTGCCAAGGTTGGAGACCCCTGTTCTAGTGTGTCAATCAACCTGCTCTGTTTTCATTTTGAGGCCTTCAGCTGCCCTTTTCTGTTTTCAGGCTTCTTATGGAGGAATTGGTCAACTTTATAGAGCGAGTGCCAAAGGCGCAGACTGCCTCCTTATGGAAGAATAAGGAAGTGCAACGGTAAGTTCACTCTGCCACTTTCCCATCTTCTTTTTCCTCATCCTTTTGAAAGGCATCTCAGAGAGCTCACTAATTCTTTTATAGTTCATTTCCTTATTCTATACACAGCCCTCATGGGTTTGGCCATCATCAGGCAAGCTTATCTGGAAAAGGATTTCTCAAGACAGCAAAGAAAACTGTGCCAGGCTATGGGAGGGTGTTTTAAGTTGAGGTGACTGAGGCAAAGGGATCATATTCTACAAGTGCAGGTGACATGTTCAGAACATCAACAGCTGCAGATCTAAAATAAAACAAGGCTTTGCTCTGTTACCTGAAGGGTCAGCAAAGGCAAGGATTAAAAAAAAAAGCTAGCTCAAATATTGCTTCAGCAAAAAAACAATATTCTGGGACCAAAAAAAAGGGGTGGGGCTTCAGGTCATGTGGTTAGTTAGAAGACCCTAATATGCCTCATATGCTATCAGTCAGCTTCAGGGCCATTGTCTCCAGAGATCCTTTCAGGATGGAATTTTTGGGTGCAAAGAGAATAGTGCAACCTCCAAAAGCTCAGAAGGCAATAGACCAGATGAGCCCCTAGTTCTGCAGAAAGGGGTTCATTTGGGTTTGTGCTGAAAGCAAGTCTCCTTCCTCCAGCAGCGTATGTATGTATGTTTGTATGTATGTATGTATGTATGTATGTATGTATGTATGTATGTGCTTCCCTTTTCATTATCAAGTGATTCAAAGTGGCTTAAAGGTAAAAGGTAAAAGTTCCTCTCGCACATATGTGCTAGTCCTTCTTGACTCTAGGGGGCGGTGCTCATCTCCATTTCAAAGCCGAAGAGTCAGCGCTGTCAGAAGACGTCTCCGTGGTCATGTGGCCGGCATAACTAAACGTCAAAGGTGCACAGAACGCTGTTACCTTCCCACCAAAGGTGGTCCCTATTTTTCTACTTGCATTTTTACGTGCTTTCGAACTGCTAGGTTGGCAGAAACTGGGACAAGTAAGGGGAGCTCACTCCGTTACGCGGCACTAGGGATTCGAACCACTGAACTGCCGACCTTTCGATCGACCAGCTCAGCATCTTAGCTACTGAGCCACTTACAATGCCATAAATAACAGTATAAAACAATTTAAAAAGTTTAAAAGATTAAAACATTGGGCATTGAAAGTTAAAACATTAAAATTGGCAACAGAGGGGTCCTTGTGCTCTCTGAGCTTGCTTGTTTTCTTGCAGATGTTTCATTACCCTAACTAGGCGACATCATCGCTGCTAGGGTCTTCGAACAATCAGGGATGTAACTATAGATGAGGATGAAATCATGGTCTCATTGATGTCACAGCCCTGTTCATGTCTATAGATCCATAATTAGCCAAAGAATCCATGACTGCATTGCTTCACAGTATACCTGATTTAATTGAAGACACAAAGATCAAAACACCCAGGATTATGGATCTCATAAACCTCTGCTTAACTACATACTTCTAATTTCATGACCAAATTTACCATCAAATTAAAGGGATCACCACTTTCAGGACTTATAGCGGATGTCATCATGAAATGATGTTAACATAGTTAGGGTGCTTTTGCTCTTCAAGGGTAGCCCATGTAGAATATATTGCAGTAGTCCAAGTGTGTGATGATCAGGACTGAGCACAGGGCCTCACAGTCTAGAAAGAGCACAACTGGCGTACAATATAATCTTCTTAGCATCCATACTCTCATGCTCAACATCCATAGTCTCATTCTCTAATTGTGGGATATCCATTATCACACTAGCTATTTCTATACAGGTAGTCCTCGAGTTACAACAGTTCTCTTACTGACCATTCAAAGTTACAATGGCACTGAAAAAAGTGACTTATTACGACTATTTTTCACACTTATATGGCAATTGTAGCATCCCCACGGTCACATGATTTGCATTCGGATACTTGGCAACTGACTCACATTTATAACAATTGCATTGTCCCGGGGTCATGTGATCCCTTTTGTGAACTTCTGACCAGCAAAGTCAATGGGGAAGCCAGATTCACTTAACTATGCTGTTACTCATTTAACAACTGCAGTGATTCACTTAACAAATGTGGCAGGAAAAGTTGTAAAAACTCACTTAACACATTTCTCACTTAGCAACAGAAATTTTGGGCTCAGTTGTGGTCGTACGTTGAGGACTACTTGTGCTTGGCAATGTCATTTTTGTCATGCCTTGGTTACTTAGTTTCTTCATGTTTGGATTACTGTGTATGGTTATCTTCAGAAACTTTAATCCGGTCAAGGATGTTACAAACTACCTTAATTAGGGTTCATTATAAGTAGTATGAAGGTCTCTTGTTAAAACAGTTTTACTGATTCCTAATGAGTTTCCAGTTCAGCAAATGATAACTAAAGCCCTATGCAGCTGGGGATTGGGCTGTGGAAAGATATCTTTCTTAAGAAGCCTCCTCAAGCATTTATTCAGAAAAGCTGTTTTCTGAATTTAAAAAAAAATCCTTTCCATCAAAAAATGTACTTATCCTGTGTACGCTTGGCAAAAATTGGTTTAAATGGCAGCTTATGTATATATGAATTAGCAGCATTCTGTCTTTAAAATGTCTCTCCTCCTCTTTCCTTCTCCCTAGAAAAATTGAGGGCTTAAAACCAGAAGGCCCCCCCCCCCCCACTTTCCACTTCTTCAGCCAGGTAGATCAAATGAAGGCATTGCTAGCTAAATTCCTTTATTTGTGTGAATTGTGTGAACATTCTACTGGTGTAATGTCTCAGAATCAGATTGTTATTCCTTGAATTAGGATTGATTAGCACAATGTTGGCATTTAGATTTTATTGCATGCCTTGTGTTGGTTCTGTGCTGCTTAGTGGTGCCATGTGGAACTAGGCGTATATTGACTTCAAGATTTTGCTGAGAATGTGGCACCTTGTACATGTCACCAGTGACTTCGGAAACTCAACAAGTGTCAGTGCCCATCAATCAGCAGCAATTTCCCTGCAGTCTTGTTCTCAGAACTGTTTTCGCCAATGGCAACCATGAGTAGGCTTAGTCTTATTGTGTGTTACTGTCTGTGACCATACGAGAACCTCTTTCCTGAGGGCAATGATGTCTATAAATACAACATTGACATGACTGTTCTTTTTGTTTTCAGTTAGCTGTAGTGACTGTGCTGGGCTGCCACACTCTCTGACTCTCATAACTGTCAAGGGTGTTGCTTTATTGCAAGATGATGTGCAGCTTAGCTGCTTCAGTCCTAAATAGGCTGCATACAATTGAGTTGCTTTCTTTATTGAGTACGGCTATAAGCTTTGGAGTTCTTGGGAGAAAAAATGCTTTGTAGAAAAATATACTAAGTGCACCGGAATAGTTTATGTTTCCACCCCATTACTCTGTGCAACGTGAGCCAACTGCTGACAACATCAAACCCCATTGAGGCTTTGTAAATCAAATGGTGTCATAATGGATTATAATAAAGGCAATGCTTTTCACTCCCCTTTTTCAATAATGGCACATTCTCTATAAATGTTGGAGAGATTTGTTGGAAAGCCAAAGGGGACACATTGGGACCTTACCTAAGTGCAAGATTGACTAGCCTCACAAGGAATTATATCAGTGGAAAAAGAAGTTCATCAGGAAGAAGAGCCCGGGTGGCACGGTGGTTAGAATGCAGTATTGCAGGCTAATTCTGCCCATGGTCTGGAGTTCAATCCTGTCAGCTCAAGGTTGACTGAGTCTTCCATCCTTCCGAGGTCGGTAAAATGAGGACCCAGATTGCACTCTGTAAAACACTTAGTGCTGTAAAGCACTATGGAGTGGTATATAAGTTTAAGTGCTATTGCTGTTGTTATCTCCATGCAAGGGAAGCCTAGACCGTTTGAAAGGCAAGTAAAGGGAAAATAGGAAATGAACACTGGATGATAGAACCAGAAGAGATTTCCTTGGGATCTGAACTAGAGCAACAGAAAGAAAGCTGAACAACAACAAGTAACGACTTTCTGTAACTGAGACAGAATTCTTAGTATAATCTCCTGTGCCTTCTGGCCTGAAGATGTTAGTCTCCCATCTGTGTTAAATGATACTCTCGTGTGTCTATCCTCAGATAATCCTAAAAATGAGAAATTATCATGAAGACTCTAATCAATATCCAACAGGAATAGAGAAATTCAAATACCAGAGTCAGTAGCATAATTAACCCTTGTTATATTACTATGTGATGTTTTAATCCTTTGGTAAAACACCAGCTCTCTTCATGAAAAGGTACTGCAGCCTTCAATGTGGTGTCCAAGGTCTTGATTTGTAAGCTCCACTTAACCAGATATGACTTAATTTTATCAAAGAAGAACACACCGAATATGTGCTGGAGTCTAGTTCCTGTGAGATTTCAGACAAGGCAGAATACTGTTGAGGTAATGAAATTAGAGCAGAGCAGGGGTGAAATTTAGCAGGTTCTGACAAGTTCTGGAGAACCGGTAGTGGAAATTTTGAGTAGTTCGGAGAACCGGCAAATGTCACCTCTGGCTGGCCCCAGAGTAGGGTGGGAATGGAGATTTTGCAGTATCCTTCCCCTGCCACACCCATTAAACCATGCACACCATGCCCGCCATGCCACGCCACGCCCACAGAACTGGTAGTAAAAAAATTTGGATTTCACCACTGGAGCAGAGTACTTGGTGAGGCAAGAATCAGCAATTCCCAGGCAAGAACAAACTTTTATATCAAAACTGAGCAGATGCTTCTCAGTTTCAAAGCTGTTGAATGTCTATGCCATGACATAGATTACCCTGCATTTTTTTACTGAGTCATGTTGGATCCTGCTTAATCCACTCGCAAATATCTACCTATGGACGTGGTGTGCAGAAATCTCATTGCCATCACTTATCTTGAAAGGAATGTCTCATTTGGAATTCTTCCACCTTATCTAGCGTGTAGAAAGATGGGGCTCTCAATTCCTGTATTTCTGGCAAAGAAAAGAATAAATCTCTTTCTCCAAGCGACACCAACTGGAATCCGCCCCAGAGAAAGGAAAAGCACCACTGTAAACTGATGCCCCCAAACTACAGAATCAGTTCAAAACAATACTGTGATTGGCAGTATCGAAAACTGTTGAGAGTTCAAGGAGCACAAGGATGGATACCTACCACCATCCCAACTCTGTCACAGGTCAACTAAAAGCATGACCAAAGCTGCCGCTATATTAAATCCTTCCCTGAAACCTGACTGAAATTAGAATTAAAAATGAGTATAATGAAAATACTTAATAATATGCAACTATCCAATGTTACTTATTTCTTGAGATGATTTGGTGTCTAAAACTAAAAGCCTCTCAGTGCTGCAGCAAAGAAGTAATTTAGAAAGTCACTTCAAAAGCAGTTCTCTCCTACATAAAACCAGATGACTGGTCTCTTATGGATCAGTGTTATTCAAAAGTCATAAAGTGGAGTATAAAGTCCATGAAGCAATTTTTACAGTGGTTGGAAATAAACATTGGAATCCCCCAATGATTTCCATTTTTAACTTGTTCATAAACCTTTGGAATTAGGAAAGAAAGAATTAAGTGGCTAAATCTGTTGGTATCAGCACAGCATTTATAATTATGTAACTCCCACCGCCAATGAAGCTCTTCATTCAAAGCTCCAGATGACAAATAATCCAGATTTCTCTGTAAATAGCAGATGAATTTAGGAGCTACTGTGTTTCACTACTCAACTGTAATGCTATGCTTAAAATGCTAGATATAATGTTTTGTGTCTGTGTTGGAAAAAGTTTTTCTGTTCCTTAAATTTTTGTTATTACTCAGAAGAGGACAAAATATTCCTTGCTTTCTGTTGGGATATATTGGAATGGCAGTTTGCATACTATGTGCACAGGCAATCTTGGCAGAAGCCATCATTAATGCTTCCTTTGGTGTCTTAAATTATAGGAAGAAGGTCATTGACCCAACAGCTTCCCCAATAAATTAAGTTCTTTTAAATAAGCAAATCGGCAAAACTTGACCAATTTCCATAAATCATTGGAAATGAGCTGGAATGAGCTTTTGATTTAGTATCTGTTTAATATACAAAATAAGGACCCTATTCTTCTTCCACTCTTTGGCAGCTTTCACTGCATTCCTGCCTGGTTTCCTAGTACGGCAAGAGATTTATGTCCCAGGAGATAACCATTCTTTTTATGTGCTACAAATGCTGTCATTTGCTGTTTCTTGTATGTTTCTCTCTCTCACTTTCTCAGTATTTATAAGCACTAGCTTTTCCAGGGAGCAAAATAGCCATCATAATAACAAAATTCACAGAACTGTGGTTCCCCTCCAGGTGTCTTGTGGATGTCATTACCTTCTAAATAAGTTTGACCATGCATGCCCCTCCAGGGCTCCGTTTTCGCTGCCAGAGGGCTAGCAAAACAAAGTAAAAATACATCAAAGGGAGAAATGTTTCCCCTTTTGCATTTGAGCATCCAAGAAGGGACAGGAAAGGAGAAAGGAAATGAGGAAAGACAAAGAAAAAGATGGGAAGAGTGCAAGGAAAGAAAAATAAGAAAAGAGGAGAAGGAAGAAGAAAGGAGAGGGAAGAGGGAAGAGGGAAGGAGAAGGAAGGAAGGAAGGAAGGAAGGAGATTATAATGAGAGTGAAGGAGGGTATGAGGAAGTCCTGCCTTAGCACTTGGCTACCACAGGTGCCCCTGACACAAATGATGTCAAACCGGCCATACCCCCCAGGCCACACCCCTCCCCTGAGGTCAAACACAACCCTAATGTGGCCCTCAATGAAATCGAGTTTGACACCCCTGCTCTTAAGGAACCATCTGGCAGGTAGATGTGGAAGAGCAAAGGGGACAGATTAGAACAAGTTGGTGATCAAGGCAATGAACTCTACGTCCCCCAGCACTATTTTCTGCTGTGGTCTGAGAAAGACTGGAAGCAACGCACCAAATCCCATTCCAGTCAGGATGCCTAGAAAATTACTGTAAATAGTTGGAAGAGTTCTCCGTTGAAAGCACCGAGACCTCCAACAGGGTCATGTTTCTTTGTGTAAAATGCCTACTAAGTGTGACTGATGTTTTTCTGTCAGTTAGTGCAGAAATCACCAGTCTTCCTGGTGATTTCCATCAGGATTTTGGGGAGTGGAGCAGCTGTCAAAGAGAGTAGATCTATCTATCTATTCACATGGCCAGTCATGAATACCCATTTCCAAAAGGCCAAATGGGAAACTTAAAAAATAAAAATATAGCCATAGGAACATAACTCAGGAGCTGACCATATTATTATTACAAAAATTACCTGTAGGCTAATCAAGATTAAATGTCCTCTATGCTATGAAGGATACAGAAACTGGATTGATTTCAGTGAGATCACTGTAGGTTTGTAGTATGGGGAGGATGGGGTTTGGCGGTGCCAGTCCACTTCAGCTGTGGACTTTGGATCAACCCTTCTAAGCCCTATTAAGCAGGTATATACAAAAGTATGAAGGCTATTGCTTAACGCATTGTAAGCCGCCCTGAGTCTCCAGAGAAGGGTGGCATATAAATTTAACCAATAAACAATAATAATAAACCCTAATCTTTCTCTCTGTGATGAAGCAATTGCATCTTACAGGGCATTGAGATGACAGCAGTGGGGTGAAAATGATGGCTAATCTTTGAATTCCTCAAAAATAGAGCATGCTAGAGAGATAATAAAGGCCTCATTTCATTAGATGTGAATTGGCACAAGCTGAGAATCGAGGTGCTTGTTAAAGTGCTCTTCTTCAGGCCATTCTTTTTTCCCCCTTGTGATACCATTTTCTGGAATTTTAGAAGATGAGTCCAGATTTTTATTACGTTGGCAAGCCCTAATCCTCTAAATGTGCCTCTATTCCAGGATGCTTCCTGCACCCCTGAAAGATGCTGTAGAAGTTGCAACATGGAGAAGATGCTACAACATGCAGGAAGTTAACTCTGCACTCAGTAAGATCCAGCTGGTGGGATATTCCCAGAAAATTGTGAGTTTCTCTTAAAAAAAGGATTTGGGGAGGAAATCTGTAGCTGTCTTCTTTCCTTCTGTATCCATTTTATCATAGGATAGTAATCTGTTGTCTGTATTAAAATCTGAATGAAATAAAAATCTGTCATGTTCATTGATTCCTTCTTCCTGCCCAAAGCTTCCAGGTTTATCTGGGAAGCAGTTCCACACAAACCTTCTCAGTTATGCCTTTGTATCCATTTTGTGTGTCCATGTGGATGTCAGCCATAGGTGTCCTATTTGTATAGTCTTTTAAAAGAATTTTGTCTATAATTTTTTGTTGATGCTTTTCACATTTGTGTTTGTTTTTCCGTGTTCCTTTCAAAAAATAATTTCCATGTCACTGTCTTAAATATAAACATTAAATTGTCTATGGAGATTCTCATCTAGGTCATGGTTGTCCCAAAGATGCTTTTTTCAAGAGGCAACTGGATTTTCTGTTTTTTCTTTGAAGACGTTTCGCTTCTCATCCAAGAAGCTTCTTCAGCTCTGACTGGATGGTGGGGAATGGAAGTCTACAACACAGTCCTTTCAACAGTTCCAAGAAGGCTGTACACCCATTTGCATTACTCAGGTGACCCAGAGGACCACCAGGTGGCCTCAATGACTCACTAAAAGAATGGCCCGCTGCCTGCAAGGAGTATAAATCCTTCCATTCCCTGAGCTGAAGAAGCTTCTTGGGTGAGAAGCGAAACGTCTTCAAAGAAAAATCAGAAAGTCCAGTTGCCTCTTGAAAAAAGCACCTTTGGGATAAACATTGAATTAATTGAGAAAGAAAGAGAAAACAGTTTTAAATGCAGTCATTATAGATACAAGAAGATGCAAGTCCAAAATCCTGTTCTCACAGCAACCCAACCAAAGTTTCTGGGAAAACCAGAAGCAGATAATAGTTCTAAGCATTCTCCAGTTCTTGGTTATTCGCCATTTGTTTACCATGGATGTATTGCCTTCGAACATGGAGTTCAGCTCAGTGAACTAAGACTACATCTCACCATAAGAACAGCACATGTGGAAATTTATTTTCTGGGATAGTTTCATTCAGAATTCAATTGTTTTCTTCTCCTTTCCTCCAACAGGAGCTTTTTGGTGCAGTACAAGTCTCTCCCCTGAGTTCTGGATATGCACTGGGCAGCTCCAATTGGATCATTCAGTCACATTATGAGAAGGTTTCCTATGTCTCAGGATCCTCACTCCTTACAACACATCCACAGGTACCACATCTTTGCAGATTTGGTGGTGACATTCCCCTTTTTCAGTGGTTTGTGTTAATGGATTGGATTTAAATAGTAGGCAATTCCCCTATTTTCCAACCTATAGGGCAATATTCTGCATGGATTGAAAAAGCTCAACATGCTTGGGAGTTGACTTGCTGGAAGGATTCTAGCCTCATTCTTTGGTTCCTTCCATTTCATCATTGATTATTGGGGGATACCTATCTGGAGAGTGGAGGAAGATAAGTCATGAGTTCCAGTGTTCTTACCTACTGTCGGTAAACATACCTGGTTCTGTCATCACCTAATCATCTAATTTTGGCACCAACCCAGTTTAGCAGCCAAGGCTCCATCATGCTCATTGACACCTTCCTGCCACACCAGATTTTTATAATTACCCAAAAAACAATTACTATATTTTATTTTATTTTACAAGGGAAGCTGTTATAAAGGAGAGTGGTGGATTCCATATCCTTATTTTCATGGGTGCAGCCCTGGATTCTATCAATTTCACTTTTAACCCTGACTGTAGCCCCTTGCTTTGTCCAATCAGGCTAAGAGCCTATAAAAGTGGCTGCAAGAGTTAGATTTGAGGACCCTGGATGCAGTCTCACTCTGATCCAATCCTGATGGCTGCCTTTGGATCATGTCACCCTCCTATCTCATTTGATTGTTATATAAGGGATATCACACACAATACCCTTTGAACATCCTAAATCAGGGTTCAGTTGATGGAGATGTGTGTGTGTGTGAGTGTGAAACACAGAGAAGGAGAGGGAGGGAAAGAGAGGGAGAGAGAGAATAAATAAAGTTTGGATGCCAAACTTTACAGAAGCCTAAGCCATTTTTATTTCTGCATGGATTTATGCAGAATTTATGCTGCTGCTTTCTTGAACTACAGCCATCAGCATACTGAACACATAATTCCCAAGAATCCCCAATCACCTGCATGAGATTCTAATGAAGTGCAGAGATCTGCAGTAGGAAGGAAAAAATGGAAGACAGGGAAGTCCTACTCTACAAAGGGAACTCCAATTGCAATCCAAGCCAAGAGACATATAGTGAGGTTATGTATCTCTTCAGCAAAGGAAGATCTTTGGTTGAACAGAGAATGAAAGGAGCAACTCTGTGCTATCATTTTAAGTATCCTTCTAATCCATTGACTATGAAAGGGCTGTATGGCCTGAATAAGGTGTGAAAGATTTTATATACTGTACAATAGACCTGCTTTGATAGATACAATACATAAAGCCTTTGCTTTTTCCCAGAAATGGAGAGACCCCTCTCCTTTTGTACATAAATACCTCATTCAAACATCAGATGAATCAAAAGTTAAAATCAGGGTTTTGTAGACATAATCCTCTAGTAGCCTTAATAAGAGTTGTGGCAAAGGGGAATGAATACTCTGCCAGGATGTGCCAAAGGATAACCCAGGGGTGAAATCCAGCAGGTTCTGACAGGTTCTGGAGAACTGGTAGCGGAAATTTTGAGTAGTTCGGAGAACTGGCAAATACCACCACTGCCTGACCCCAGAGTGGGGTGGGAATGGAGATTTTGCAATATCCTTCCCCCAGGAGTGGGGAGGGGATGGAGATTTTGCAGTATCCTTCCCCTGCCATGCCTACCAAGCCATGCCCACAGAACCGGTAGTAAAAAAATTTGAATTTCACCACTGGGATAACCTATACACTAGAATTTCACTAAGGAATCATCAATAAGATGTATTTGCTCTTTACGCACTTACATTAAGAAAATTCAATTATAAGTATTTTTTCATATTCTAAGGGAAAATGCTTCTTATTTAAAGTTTTGGAAAAGAAAATCAGTATGTCTAACATAGCCTTGTTTGATTTCAAAAGAGGAATGTCTGTAAAGATGGATTGCTAAACGGGGGATAGAAAAAGGAAGTAAAGTCTTCCTAGAGTACTTAAGAGTTGCTTAAAACTGTGATAATAGAAATTCATTTTAAAATATTTTGCAGGCCAGAAAAGACATTAAGTATAGTTAACAAGTAATTTCAGGAAAGTTTTTGGAAAAAAGTTGGTGTCCTTCAGAAAACAGAATTATTCCCAGACAAGAAGTACTAAAAAGAATGTAAACATGCTGTGAGACAATGAGGCAGGTGTGTGGTGGAGAAGTGTGATATTAATAATGTTAAGACCAACTGGTAAACATTTATTTCAGAATATCACAAATAAGCAATTGGCAAGGTATAGTATTTAAAAGAAGAATAGGCTAGCAAAGAAGGTGAATTAATTCTTTGCTTCTGTCTTCATTGTAGAATAAAAATATAAGGTAAATATATCTGTCTTAACTAATATTTTTAAGAAGCGTGTCTAAGGAAGTGAAGCAAATACTTAAGAACAAGCTATATAAAATTCTAAACCAGTGTTTTTCGAACTTGGCAGCTTTAGGATGTGTAGACTTCAACTCCCAGAATTCTCCAGTATCTAGATGGTTGGAGAATTCTGGGAGTTGAAATCCACACATCTTAAAATTGCCTTAGTTTAGTTTAGTTTTAGTTTTATTAGATTTATATACCGCCCTTCTCCCCGAGGGGACTCAGGGCGGTGAACAGGAAAAGATAAAAGACATAGATACAAAATTTAAAAACGAATTAAAACCGAATTAAATAATTGCCCCAACAATTCAAAACCGTGTTGTTTTTTTAAATATGTAAATCCCGAATCTAAAAATTTGGATTATGAAATTAAAATTTTCTTACAAAGAGGGGAGAGATTATGCCAGGCCCGCCTGATGGAACAAAAAAGTTTTTAACTCACGGCGGAAAGCACGAAGATCCGGGATCCGCCGAATCTCTGGGGAGAGGTCGTTCCAGATAGTGGGTGCCCCCACAGAAAAGGCTCTCCCCCTGGGGGCCGCCAGTCGACATTGTTTGGCCGACAGGACCCAGAGGAGCCCCTCTCTATGGGAGCGTACCGGTCGGTGGGAGGCTATTGGAGGTAGTAGGCGGTCCCGTAAGTACCCGGGTCCTAAACCATGGAGCGCTTTAAAGGTGGTAACCAACACCTTGAAGCTCACCCGGAAGACCACCGGGAGCCAGTGCAGCTCGCGCAGGAGCGGTGTCACATGAGAGCGCCACGTCGCTCCCATCACCACCCGCGCGGCCGCACTCTGCGCCAGTTGGAGCCTCCAGGTGCTCCTCAAGGAGAGCCCCATGTAGAGAGCATTACAGTAGTCCAGGCGGGAGGTAACAAGGGCATGAGTGACCGTGAGTAAGGAGTCCCGATCCAGAAAGGGGCTTGTTTGAAAACACTGGTCTAGATCAGGGGTCAGCAACCTGTGGCTCTGGAGCTGCATGTGGCTCTTTCACCCCTCTGCTACGGCTCCCTCTCACTCAAAATATCCGTCACAACCATCAATGTGCGACACCCGCCAGCACGTGATTTATTGAGCTTTTCAATCCCCGGTAGGCCAACCATGGATAAATCCAAGAAAAGAAAAGTTTCAGAAGAAAACAGAACGTTTAATTCAACTACATATGCTAGTTTTGTGGCCGCTCAGAAATAGTCAGGCACAGGAAGGATTTTGTGGCTCCCGGTGTTTTCTTTTCTGTGGGAAACGGGTCCAAATGGCTCTTTGTGTTTAAGGTTGCCGACTCCTGGTCTAGGTCATATTCACAGACTGAAATCAATACGAAACTAAATAGTATCCATCCAAGAGCTCAAATATACAGTGGCTGATGTTTTAAAACAAGGATACGTAACATTTTCCTGATATTACTGTTTCCCCTGAAAATAAGACATCTCCTGATAATAAACCCAATCGGGCTTTTGAGAGCATGCACTAAAATAAGCCTCCCCCCCCCCGAAAATAAGCCCTCCCCGAAAATATTTAAATGCAGAGCTGGAAATCAGGTAAGACAGCAAGTGGAGCCCTATCTTACTCCACACGCCCCAAAATAATAAGACCTCCCTGAAAATAAGGCCAAGCGCTTATTGTGGGGTTCAACAAAATAGAAGACAGGATCTTATTTTCAGGGAAACACGGTAGCACCTGAATAAGAAAACTGGGAAATGATTGGTTTAGCACTCTTTTTAAAGTCTTGGGAACTCAAAGCAATTACAAGTTAGCTTATCAGTTCTGAATAAATTGCAGGCAGGCAAATTTTGACTAAACATTTTAGAAAAACTCTTACAAAAAATATGTCCAGCAGCGGAAGAGACTATTTAAAAAATATATGCAGAAGATTTCTTTCATTTGGAGGCAAGGACATAGAGGGTAAATTAAGACGGTCTGTTAGGAATTCTGTTCTTGTGTCCTGCGTTGAGCAGAGAATTGGTTGCTCTTTTCCTTACAATTGAGAAATGCTGGTAATGTAAGTAGTTTTGTTATATTTGACCTTGCCGTTCGGTTTGAACATTCAAGGCAACTTGTAAAATGAAAAGAATTCAGAGACATGAATTGAAACAAATGCATATACAGGTAGTTCTCAACTTACGACCACAATGGAGCCCAAAATCTATGTCGTTAAGTGAGAAAATTGTTAAGCAAGTTTTGCCCCATTTTACGGCTTTTCTTGCCACATTTGTTAAGTGAATCACTGCAGTTGTTAAATTAATAACATGGTTGTTAAGTGAATCTGGTTTCCCCATTGACTTTGCTTGTCAGAAGGTCGCAAAAGGGGATCACATGATTCCAGGGCACTGCAACTGTCATAAATGTGAGTCAGTTGTCAAGCAGCCGAATGTAAATCGCATGACCATGGGGATGCTACTTGTTTCAATGATATTGTAACTTTGAACGGTCCCTAAATGAACTGTTGTAAGTTGAGGACTACCTGTATTAAAATAAACATGATGCACATTGGGGCTGGAACAAGAACATATCCCAACTTTACTTAACGCTGTGGAGGTTTTATGAGCTGGTAGCGACTGTACTCAAGGATTCTTAAGGTTGCAGTGGCTAAATTGACCTCGTGTGTGGCTCCTGTTGGGGGAATAGTATCAAAAGTAAAACTTCTACTACCAACTTTCCTGTATGTGATCACAGTTAGAATAGTTTTCACAGTTCTAATCACTGCATTTGAGAAAGGCTATTCAGAGATGGAAAAGACGCAGAAAAGAGCAACCCAAATGACTAAGAAGTAAAGCAAAAATCGGAAATCTGTTGCTTTTAGATGTTTTGGATTACAGTTGCCATATTCTTAAACCACTAGCTGTGCTGACAAGGGTTGACATGGAGTTGTAGACCAAAATGCCTCCAGGCATCAGATTGTCCATGCTTGCTGCAAGCTAAAGTTTTTAATGTATATTTAGGCTTATTGCTAGACACTATAAATAAGCCATATAGTTAAAATCTTACATGATTTTCTGTAAGCCCCCTACTTACAGTACCTGCTGCTACCAATAACCTCCCACCGGCCAATACGCTCTCACAGAGAGGGCCACCTCAGGGTGCCGTTGGTCAAGCAATGCTGGCTGGTGGCCCCCAGGGGGAGAGCCTTCTCGGTGGGGGCACCCGCCCTGTGAAATGAGCTACCTCCCGGAATATGACTGATCCCGGACCTCCGGACCTTCCGTAAGGCCCTGAAGACATATTTATTCTATCTAGCCTAAATAGTTTTTTAGTGGGATTTTAAATTTTATAAGATTTGGGGTTTTAAATTGGGAGGCGGATTAATTTAATGCATTTTTAACTATCTTAACTTTTGTATTTATATGTATTTTAATTTTGGCTGTTCACCGCCAAAGTCCCATTCACCGCCAAAGTCCCATTGGGAGAAGGGCGGTATACAAATTAAATAAAATAAATAAAAATAAAAAATAACTTGTTAGCTTCCCTATTTAAATGTTAAAGATTTCCCTGTTCTCGCATATAAAAAAAGAAAGGGATTGAATGCAACATATTTTCCAACAAGACTGTTTCATTGATATCACTGTTGGAAATATCTTTTTTTGAAAGAATGCTATCCAAACTTGCCTACCCTCCTCATCTAAGGTCTTCATAGTGCTATAGATGTTGTTGCTAGTACATTAACTCTCACAAGATCCATAATTTGTCTCCGTTGCCATTGCCTTATATGACTTTCAAGAGAAACAAAGCAATGTTAGAAGACTCTAACCATATACTGCCTTTGAGAAAACAAACCTATGAAAAACTCTGTGAAATTGTGGCAGAATACAATGTGCGAAATATTCTGTTTTAATACTCCTCCCCATTGGGGTTCTTTCCCCCCACCCAAGCATTCTATCAGCACCCCGTGATCTCATTGAGCTGCTAAGAGTTCTTCTAGGATTTTCTTCTGAAACTTGTTACCTCCTCCAAATATGGAATTTAACAGAATAACAGAGTTGGAGGAGACCTTGGAGGACTTCTAGTCCAATCCTCTGCTCAAGCAGGAAACCCTATACCTTTTCACAGGGGTGGGCTTCAAAAATTTTAGTAAGGGATTCTCTGCCCGGTTGCTGGGTGGGTGTGGCCATGGTGGGCAGGGCTAGTTGGCTTCTTGCACCACGGGCGGGAGGGCGTTTTTGCCCTCCCCAGGCTCCAGAGGCTTTCCTCAAGCCTCAAAGAGGGCAAAAATGGCCTCCCAGGCTCCGGAGGCCCTCTGGAGGCCATTTCTGGCCTTCCTGGACTTCTGGTAGGCCCATTTTTTACCCTCCCCAAGCCTCCACACATACCTGCACTTACCTGCATCCAAAACGGGCCGTGTGAGGACTCCTGGGAAGGGGGGGCCGGGGCGGGGCCAGCCAGGCGTGGGATTTGGGGGTTCTCCAAACTGCACAGAATCATAGCTAGAGGTTCTCCCAAACTCCTGTGAACCACCAGCAGCCCACCCCTGCCTTTTCAGACAAATGGCTGTCCATTCTCTTCTTAAAAGCCTCCAGTGATGGAACACTCACAACTTCTGAAGGCAAGACTCTTTATTTTTATTTGTATGTGACCCCTCTCACAGTCATGGGACTCTGGAGTTCCTGGAAATTTGCTAATACTTCTTGTGCATGGGGTTGAAAGGAGAGGAGGTTTTTTGGGGCTATCCTAAGCCAGGGTTGTCAAACTGGCGGCCCACGGGCCAGATGTGTCATACATAGGCCACACCCACCCCAGCTCTGCAAATGGGAAAAACGTCACGAAACATCACATGTTGGCAATTTGACACTGCGAGTTTGACACCTGTGCCCTAAACAATGGCACTTGCAGCTTGAACTTCTCAGGAATTATAGCTAAATGGGCCTTCCATTTTCAAAGAAAGTATACTGTAGAATCATATTCCTGAGAAGACTGTTGAGCTCAGCTTTCTGAGAGCATCAAGATGCCCACTGTTTGATAGGCTGATTAATTTTGAGCCCTTCCTATCAGAAAGTTTTATCTTGTTTCAGAATGACTGAAACTCATAAGATGTTTTCTGGTTGAAATTTGAAACGGACAGTTTCTACAAGGACACTTTGCCTCAATACAACTCCCAGCAACAATAACTTATGAAAATTGACTCTTGACTTAGAAAGCAAAATTGGAGCTGATAATGGCAGGGGAAGGAGATAGGGCAGCCCAGAAGATTTGTCAAAAGTCTTTTAAAGTATATTATTTTGAAGGTTGACTCGGGGAATCAATAGTAGCACCTTGGGTCAATAGAAGATGAAATTATGACTATTGAATCCTACATGACCGTTATGTGTATTTCCCACAGCCAGTTCAATGATACTTTTACTGGTTTATTGGCATTTTCATTTGACAAGCATCTCATGGCTATTGCATTTTGTTGTGTGTTGGTTTTTAGAAAGTGGCTCTTAAGTACTTTTTTGTCCATCCACTATGTCACACTGCTTGTTTATTGTTGGCTTTTGCCCAACCTTCCATCACTGGGACAGATGTATCTTTTGAAACAGTATAGACAGAATTGTCCAGGAGACATTTGTCAGCATTTAAGAACCACATATACTGGAAAGGTATACATAGGCAGGAGGCCAGTTGTTGCTGGCAGCTGCAATAAATAACTGGTATCTTACATCCAGTTTGTTCCTCAAAGCCAAGACAAGGTAGAGGTATATCCAAGAAGATCCAAAAACATCTTAGTTCCTAAGATATACTCTTGAGTGAGAAGACTTGTAACTAAACATCACATCTGTATGACACTATTTCTTGGACTCTGGTTCCTTATCATGTGCTTTGTTATTTGAATTTGAAAATACGTTTTTGTATGAGTGTAGCCAAGTAGCTCAATATATTTGCAAGACAGAAATTCATTGTCAACTTTAAAATTAGCAAATCCAGAGTCTATAACATCCTTAGGATAACTATAAGGTGTACTTGGCATTTGAGTAGCATGAGTGTAACTGCCCTTTAAAATGGGGATAGAGCCAGGCAATTTGTAAATGTAAATGTAATGAAAAGTGAATATGGTTGCTTTGCTGCCTTTAATAATTTCCCTTTTCTATAATTCAATCACTATATAATTCACCAGTAGCTTTTAGAGGAACTCTGGGGCTGCATGCAAATCTGCTTAGTAAAGTTGTAGAACTCTATACTAAAGGTTGATCTTTTGTAAACTCCCTGAAACCCCCACAAATAAGGCACATCTTTTAAAGGTAGTTGCCTAAATATTTTTTCTCTTGAAATATTTGTAGGATTGCCTATCCCCAATAGGTTCTCTTTGTTCTACAGATGTGGCTGTCAACCCTGAAGCTGGCCTGACCGAAGCCATTTTAGGCTTCAGTGTTGCCGCACTGGAGCTGAGGGATAGGGAGGGGGGAATAGAAATAACTGGGGTTTTGTAGCCAAAACAAAATACTTCCTCCTGAGAACCAAGGACATTCCCACAGGTGGAGTGATATTAACAGGCACCTTGATTGCACCATGTGACTGATTGTTTGGGAAAGGGGAAAAAGTTTTACTTTTAATTAAGGTGAGAATTTAGAGCCGATTTTCACCAGCCGATGTCAATACGATATGTCCAGTAAAACTATTCTTTGAGGAACCCACCTGCCTTGGAGTTTTGTTTGCTATGGGGGTATTACTTGGAAGACTGACAATGTCAAGGTGGGCTTGCTTTGGGTCACTTTGGGGAAACAACCTGATGAGACCTAGAAGCATGCCTTCTCTGTCATGGTGCTGTCCCCATCCCCCACGAGATTTGGATGATCCTGACCCCATTAAGTCTTCTGGAAGGCTATGAAGATCTAGGTTTGCCCCAGTCATTGGGGCCTGGATGCTAGTATAAGCTGGTGTATGTTTATAGCATGTATCCCAGAGGGAGGGCCTTCTCTGTGGCAGCACCTGCCCTCTGGAACAGCCTGCCCCCAGAGATACGCAGGATATCAGATCTCCGGGTTTTTCGCCGTGCCCTAAAAACTTTTCTCTTTCAACAAGCAGGGCTGGCATAACACACACACACACACACCCCCGCTTTTCTTAAGATTTTTTAAGATTTTAGATTTTTAAATTGTCCAATTGGGTTTTAGTTATGGGGTTTTTAACTTTCGGCTAAAATTTATAATTCTTTTAAATTTTGTATTGACTGTTTTTTATTTCTGGCTGTGCACCGCCCTGAGTCCAGCAGGAGAAGGGCGGTATATAAATTAAATAAAATAAATAATAAATAAATAAATAAATAATACGTTATTAGAGCAATTTTTAAGGGCCCTTGCTAGGTTTTCTTTAATGAATTCTACTTGTTTATTGTCTTTCTATCTTTTTCTTTGCCTTCCAGAGTTCCACTGCTTAAGATGGACAGCCCTGTCCATTTATTAAATGATTTTTCTTTCAAAATTTGCCTTTCAGCCCATGGACCAGGCGTCTCTTAAGAACAGTGATGTTCTCATCCTGACTGGACTCACCCAGATTCCCACCGCCAATCCGGATGGAATGGTGGGCGAATTCTGCAGTAACCTTGGTAGGTGGCTGGGCAGTGGTTTTGCTGCTTTTCGTACTCTGACTTGGAAAATATATGCAGTATATGGGAAGTAACTCTAAGGCTCATTTAATCGATCCAGGTGACTGCTTCTCCTCTCTTTCTATGGCATAACATTAGCAGTTCAGATGGTATTTTTGCAGGGTGCCTTTGTTTCTCTCTCTCTCACACACAAATATAATTAGCGAGAAATGCAAATTGTACTTTGGGGGGGAGAGAGAACTATTTTGGAACAGATCTGGCATAATGAGATTAAGTTATTTGCTCCTATTCGCTCTCTGCTAAATAGTAGCAACATTGCTGCCAAATAAGTTCTGTTTTGATGGAGCTCTGAGGAGAATCTCCCAATCTTACGCCATCTTCTCTTTGGCTAACTTACAACCCATTTGCATTCTTTGGAAGCATCATTTTCCCCTTGCCATTTATCCCCTTTCCTACACTTGATCACTGAACACTCTGCAGGAGCAAAAGGGGACACGACCCAAAATCCAGAAATGCAGGCTGCCTTTGATTAACATCGGCCATGTGCCCACAGTTCTAGAGGCTGGACTTCATGCAGCGGCTCTGCATGACATGGGATCAATTCCTGTTCCCTTCCTCAGCTTCAGGCTTAAAAGCGAGAAATGTGGGAGGTTGTAATTTAATAGTGGACTTCACAGTTTGCATGGAAAATGTCCCAGATTCAGTTAAGAGTGAGGACAATGATCTAAAACTGTATTGGGAAAACTGCCAGTGTAGAGAGTGCTAAGCTAGATGGATCAGGGATTTGGCTTTATAAAAATTCAGCCTCCTGATTTGTAAGTCTGCATGTGGATTTGTCTTCTGGTTTGATTGCTACGCAGTCTTTTGTCTCTCTGCTATAGGGTAGGAAAAGATGGAGGAAGGTTTCGTGTTTTTTGATTACTTTGTGCTCCTTTAAAAAAAATCCTCGCTGCAAAATCCTCACAGTTCATATTTCTGCAGTAACCAGACAGATGTCTCTGGGAAACTGATAAGCAGGATAATACAATATAACCCTCCATTTTGCTGTCTTTGATTCAAAAGCACAGGTCTCCTGCCATATTTTTGCTAGCATGCTGGCTAAGGAATTCTGGGAGTTGAAGTCCACCCTTCTTACCGTTGCCAAGATTGAAAAACACTATTCTAGGGGGATGCTATTCCAGAGGGCAGGTATCATGGCAAAAAGCCTGCTTTTTAGGCCTCATCAGATGGCATTGTTAGATTGAGAGAACACAAAGTGAATCGACTTTATCAGATCTTATCGGACAGTCAAAAACAATGACAGAAAGGCTGGTTCTCAGCTATCCAGGCCTTGTGCCATGAAACGTTTTTGGGGGACAACCAGCTCCTAAAGTTGTAGCCAGAAACTCAAAGAGGTTCAATACCAGGGCACAACTCCTAATTGCCCACGCTGGTGCTCTTCTGGGTCAGTTGGATGTTCTGAGTGGTCTTCAAGGGCAACCCCAGGTAGAGGACATTGCAGTAATCTGCATGTAAGATGACAAGGCATGAATGACCACAAGAAGGAACAGTTGCTCCAAATCTGCCATTGATACTGTTATTATTCCCAACAATATGCTGAGGATAGCACTTTATGCTCAGGAATGATTCCAAAGCACTCAGGCAACTCATTTCCCATCCTTACTTTTTCTGAAAAGTTCAAGGTTTGGGGAAGGAGATGGAATTTCACTTGCTAGCAACTTTCCAGAGGAGCTGATTATGTTTGATACATACAGGGAAGAGGAAGGAGAAGGGAAGGGAAGGGAGGGGAAGGGAAGAGACGTGAACCTGGATTCCATATATAGTTTGTTAATTTGTCTCTTTAGCTCAGCATTTTGTAGCCCAAATATGCCCACCCACTTTCTGGAGAGCTTAAGTGACCTCTCTGCTAAAGGGCTTCACTTTATGAGCAAGAGTTGGCTGCTGATAGTTATCATTGCACTTTATCTATTTTAATTCCTCAAGGTACTCTGGCACCTTGCCTAATTAGTAACTCTGGGTTGCAAGTATTTCTAATCTAATGATTGGTATTTAGGGCAGCTTTTTGCAAGCAAAGAAGTTTTTTGTATTTTTGTACAGGTAATCCTTGATTTACAACAGTTCATTTAGTGACCATTCAAAGTTACAGTGGCACTGAAAAAAGTGATTTATGACTGTTTTTCACACTTACGACCATTGCAGCATCCCCACGGTCACGAGAGGCTGGGCGAGAAGTGCCCCTCAATGTGAGTGACATCAAGTTGACCACGCCCACCCAGTCACATGACCACCCAGCCATGCCTACCCAGCTGGTCATTAGGGCAGAGAACCAGTTGTTAAATTGTTTGAATCCCACCACTGCTTAGGGAGGAAGCTTTTTCAAGATAGGGTTTGGTTTTTATTTCTGCTATTATTCTCACCCTCTCCCATTATGATTTAGGAGATAAAAATAGATATAGGTAGCTGTAAAATTTGGGTGGAAGCGGCAGGGTACACTAGAGGAGACTATCTAGGATAAAGTAAAGTAAATTTTTTGGTGAAATAAAGTAATCTGTTCTTCCCCGGTGGGGAAAGGGGGCTCTAATTGAAACAGAATTGAAAATATGTGAATCTCATCATTTTAATTCTATTAAAACATTCTTAAGTCTATTTTAGAGTTTGTCCTTGGATTTTTATTTAAGGGACTGATATTATATGTATGTGCATATGAAGGTATGTCTTCTTAATTATAATTAAATTTAATATCATATTTCTCATAATGGTATTAATTATTATGCACAACATACATAGTCCAGACTGGCTTTTTATTTTAGCAATGGCTTTTGAGTAATTGTTTTTATTATGGACCCTTGTCTCCATTTACATAAAGTAATTGTATTCTCTGTTGATTGTTAGCAACCCTTGGCAAGGACAACCAAACTTGTCAACAATTCCCTATAATTCCCATTTATAAAATTGGTATGGACTTCATTTCTTTCCTTTTTTCTCTCTCTTTTGGTTTATAGATAGGTATCACCACAGCTGTGATTACAAATTTAGAATTCGCTAGGAAATTAATTTTCACTATCAGCAAAACTGATAATTGTTGAGCTCTACAATGTCACGGGTGCAAACTGTATAATTTCCCAGCTTGCCTGAAATAGTCCATGTGATTGGGAGGGGAGAAGCATTTTATTGCCCAATTTTATAGCCTGTTTTATTAAATGGTGCCACAGCAGCTTGCAAGAAAATAAAGTTACTAAAATAATGACAAATATAAAATAGAATAGAATTCTTTATTGGCCAAGTGTGATTGGACACACAAGGCATTTGATGCATACACTCTCAGTGTACATAAAAGAAAAGATACATTCGTCAAGAATCATAAGGTACAACACTTAATGATAGTCATAGCGTACAAATAAGCAATCAAATCATATTAGGAAACAGTCAATATAAATCTTAAGGATACCAGCAACAAGGTTACAGTCATACAGTCATAAGTGGGAGGAGATGGGTGATGGGAACGATGAGAAAATTAATAGTAATGCAGACTTAGTGAACAGTTTGACAGTGTAGAGGGAATTATTTGTTTAGCAGAGTGATGGCGTTTGGGGAAAAATGTTCTTGTGTCTAGTTGTTCTGGTGTGCAGAATTAGATAACTAGATCTTCTAAGTGGGAAGAATTGTAAAATATTTTTTTTTTTGGTTTAGGCTGCCAATCCTACTTAGTTCTGGTGTGATTCTGTTCACTTTCAGCTGACTAAGCTTTGTCTGTTGACTTTTATATTAATTAATTATTAATAATCTGCATGATACTTCTGCCCTCCTATTTTCTGCCCAACAACTGTGAGGTGAATTGGGCTGAGAGAGACTGATGGGTGCCAATTCACTCAGCCAGCTCCAGTTAAATCGGAACTAGAACTCACAGTCTCCTGGTTTCTAATCCAGCACCTTTACCACCACACCAAACTGTTGTAGCTCCAGTTCCTAGTCCAGCTCCGATCTGAAAGGACTGAACAGGCTCTTCACTGTCCTGGTCCTATATGCATGTTCTCAGATGTCTATGGAGATTCTCAGTCATCCAGGTTATGGTTGTCCCAAAGGTGCTTTTTCAAGAGGCCACTGGACTTTCTGGTTTTTCTTTGAAGTCGTTTTTGCTTCTCAGCTCTGATTGGATGGCGTTGAAGCCATTTGGAGGAATGGAAATCCTTCCATTCTCCATCAACCAGTCAGAGCTGAAGAAGCTTCTTGGATGAGAAGTGAAACATCTTCAAAGAAAAACAAGAAAGTCCAATTGCCTCTTGAAAAAGCACCTTTGGGATGTGTTCAGATGTTTACCTGCGATTGAATTCCTTATAGAGAGTCTTGTATTTCAGGCAATCTTTACCTTATGATGCACAGATATGCATTGGATTACTTTCCTCATTTGTCTGTTTCTCATCTAAGATGTTCCTTGCTTTTTGATTGGTCCATGGTTGTAATCAGGATTATGTTGTCTTCTATAGAATTTTGACATCATCTATCAATTACTTTTAAAAGGGATGTGGTGGCTCAGTGGCTAAGATGCTGAGCTTGCCGATCGAAAAGTTGGCAGTTCAGCGGTTCGAATCCCTAATGACATGTAATGGGATGAGCTCCCGTGACTTGTCCCAGCTTCTGCCAACCTAGCAGTTCGAAAGCACATAAAAAATGCAAGTAGAAAAATAGGGACCACCTTTGTTGGGAAGGTAACAGTGTTCTGTGCGCCTTTGGCATTTAGTCATGCCGGCCACATGACTATGGAGACGTCTTCACACAGAGCTGGCTCTTCGGCTTTGAAACGGAGATGAGCACCGCCCCCTAGAGTCAGGAACAGTTAGCACATATGTGCGAGGGGAACCGTTACCTTTTTATCAATTACTTTACAGTTACATTTTTTGGAGCAATTTATCCCTAGATAGCCCTTTCTGAAGTTTTACACTATCAAACCCAACAATATTCTCAGTCAAGCTCATGGGCAATGATGATGTCAGTTCATAGGAGCTCTTGGGTCTACCTTCCTGCTAGCTATGAGAATCATTTCATTCCAGGAACTCACAAACCTTCCCTTGTATGACTTACTAATTATTTTACATGTTTGGGCTGCAGTTGCTGGAAAGCCAGCATGAGGACACTTCCAGAGTTTAATCCCGTCCTATAGTTTTTGTCCTTTGAAGAATATGTATGTGTGTGTGTATGTGTACATGTGCCTATTCATGTACCTGTTCCAGTACCAGCACCTGTTTCCTAACTTTTGTTTCTTTTACGTCAAAATAGCTTTCTGGAACTCTGCTGCCCTCTCCTGGCGATAGGTGTTATTATGGGCTTTAAGGCAGGGTTTTGTCGTAAGCGCTGCATAAAGATGAGTTTATTAGCCTAAAAGAGATGCAACGCTAAAGTCTTTTCATACCAAGCGAGTCACAAATGAAGGAAATAAACAGAATGCCATTAAACGCTTAGTACTTTTTTAAAAGCTAGACTATTAAGCAGAGGTGCGAAGGAATCATTTCACTTTGGCCACTTAACTGGCAGTTTTTTAAAACACCAAATATGTAATGAACTCGAAAAATTATGGGTAGGATGATAGAATCAAGGAAAATATCTCAGCAAGATCAGTCCTAACCCTGCTTTTCTTTTGCTTCTCTCTCTTTGCTGAGCAGAAAGTTTTCAGAGAGCCTCAGTCTTGTTCTTATTTGCTTCCTTCTCTTTTCACCCTGCCTGATTCCTTCCCTCTCTCCCGTTTCCTTGTGTAGAGATTTTGCTTGCTTGCTGTCTTCCCCAATAGAGAGCAGCTCTTTAAGTTATTTCCTGTGTATCTCAAGCAGTCCTGGGATCTCATCCTATTTTCCCTGTCCAAGCCTTAGGTATGTCTAGTCTATTGAAAAGTGTGATAAGATAGCAGTCTTCCGGTACTTGAGGCCTGTCACAGAGAAGAGGTGGTCAACCTATTCTCCAAAATACCTGAGAGCAGGACAAGAACTAAAGGTGAAAGTATCAAGCCTGAATCTGACCGGGCTGCAGGGTTGTTCTATCATGGATTATGCTCACATGAATTCAGGTTGACACTGGTTGGAACAGAAGGGGGAGAGCAGAGGTCTTCAGCCAAAACAACATATGAGTCAGATACATTCCAATGGCTGGCCGGCCAGAGGAGGAGAGACGTCACCAAGCAACCAGCTCTTGTCACAACTGTACAGTGTGACATATTGTTTTGGAAAAATGAGAAATGAAAAGTTTCTGGGGTGGAAAGCCCAGAAACTTTTAGTACTGGCTTTCCACCAGTTCGTGCCAAGATGATGTATCTAAATAAATTTGTTCTTTGAGGAACTGAAATGCCTTGGAGTTCAATTTGTGATGGGTATATTAATTGGAACCTGACAGAAAGATCATTAAAGAGAGATCCAACCTAGAACTAAGGAGAACTTTCCTAATAGTGAGAAGAATTAATCAATGGAACGGTTTACCTCCAGAAGTTGTTGGTGCTCCATCAATGGAGGCTTTCAAGAACAGATTGGACAACCATTTGTATGGAATGTTATAGGGCAGAGATGACAAATTCAAGGCCCGGAGCTGCTCTGGAAACAGCAAAGGACTGGCCCATGGTGCTTCTGCCAATGAAAATGGAGCTTGGGAGGGCCATGCACGGCCCTCCCAAGCTCCGTTTTCGCTGGCAGAGGATTGCAGGATGCTATCGCATCTGAAAACAGAGCTTGGCAGCACATTTTCACTGGCAGAGCGCTCAGGCCACCATAGGCGTCCCTGACACAAGTGATGTCAAGCTGGCCACATCCACCCTGGTCACGCCCACCCCAGCCCCCTGAGGTCAAACACAACCCTGATGCCCTCAATGAAATCGAGTTTGATACCCCTGTTATAGCATCTCCTGCTTGAGAAGGGAGTTGGACAAAAAGACTTCCAAGGCCAACATTATTCCATGTTCCTTTCTCCCATTGACCAGAGAGTTCAGGGCCATCTGAAAACCTGTGCCATGGAGGATGGGATCAGGCAAGGATTTTTAAATTTAAGAGGTTTTAGATCCTGACTCTGTGGCCTGGCTGACCAGGAGAGCTCTGGGGTTGGGTTGAGTTGAGTTGAGCTGAGGCACCATCACATTTCATTCTAGCTCCTGGAGTGCTTCTCATGGCTTAACCTCTGTGTCTATGTAGTGCTTTGCACCTGCTGTTGCTGGGCATTTCCTTAGTTCCTATAAAGTGTTTTTGAAGCCATAGAAACAGATTTAGAGGCCTCCAAATGTGCAGTGCACCAGGCAAAAATTTGAGATCCTTGCATTAAATTATGTGCATTGCTGGTACACAGATAAACATACACAATTTCTTTACTTAAACTAGACTGAAAACATCTCCAGATGATTAATTTGCCACCTAGTGGTCATTTAGATTTTGCAGCCCAGACATGTAATTCCTAAAACTCCTACGTGAATTGCTATATGAAAGGTCACACATGATGCTACATACATCTAGTCCTTAACTTACAACCAGTTGCTTAGCAACTGCTTGAAGTTACAATGGGCACCCCAAAAAACATTCCAAAGTTCAGACAGCCCCCTCCCAGTAATGTAACCACATTTCAAGTGCTTTGTAACCAGCCCACATTTACCGTTTGCAGCATCCTGCAGTCACATTGCCATGATTTACCATATTTTTTGGAGTATAAGACACTCCAGACTGTAAGATGCACCTAGCTTTTTTGGGGAGGAAACAAGAAAAAAAATCTGCCTCTGCCTCCCAGCATCCATCCAGTATTCAACTGGCTCGTTCGCTGCAGCCCGTTTGCTGTGGCCCATTTACCGCTGTCCATCTGGTGGCAGTGCCCGTTCAGCGCGGCCCACTGACCGTGGCTCATTCACTGCCACTGCAGCCCATTATCACTGCAGCCATGTGCCGCAGCCCATTTGCTGCGGCCCATTCACCGCAGCCCATTCACTGTGGCCCCTTTGCTGCGGTCCGGTCGCCGCCACTATCCATTCGCTGTAGCCCGTTTGCCACCACCGCAGCCCATTCGCCACAGCCCATTTATTGCCACGACCCATTCGCCACCGCCTGTTTGCCGCCACCGTGGCCCGTTCGCCACCACGGCCCATTCTAGAACAGTTGATTGGTGCTGCACCAAGCCCCCTCCCCCCACCACAACATTCACTGTATAAGACGCACTGAAATTTTCACCCACTTTTGGGGGGGAAGTGCATCTTATACTCCGAAAAATACGGTATGTCATTTTTGCCAAAAATCAAGTTGTATGCAAAAATGCCTCATCGCCAACAATGTCCGGCTTGGACATGGCAATAATCTGCAGTCAGTCTAGAGGTTGGAACTAGAAATCAAAGGCAAAACAGTAAGTCTTATCTAAGAAATAAACCAGAGACAGAGACAAGGATGAAGCCAGAAGTTCAAGCCAAAGAATAGATGTGGAAGCAAAAATGCACCAACACTTAGAAAGGAATTATTATTGTAGCAAGTCTAAATTGGAATAGGAAGACTTCTTATATACCCACCCTGTCCTGGAGAATCTTGGATAGGTTCACTTTCTCTAAAGCCAGAAGATTTTTCACTGAGAAGGCTGCGGCCTATAACTCAGAATTTCCCTGAGCAAAGAAATAGCCCCATGTTAAAACTATTTTCCCCAGATCTTTTATATATTTTGACTTACAATCTTGAGTACGCCTGTATAGCGCCCACAAGAGTTGCCATAATCAAAAGCCTTTCCATAGGCATGTGTTGGGTTCCATGAACCCACTTGATTCTATTTTTAAAAATCTTTTTAGTTAGAAAAAAGTAAATGAGAAACTAGCAAGCTACAAAGCAAGACCATCAAACTCAAGCACAATTTTTATTTATATTGGAGCCATCCTGAAAAATGAAAATAATTGCCTATTGCTTTCTCTGGAAATATACCCGCCGTGGGGTATTTTATGTCTGATCCTGCCTCTCATGACAGCCATAATATGTCTATAACATACTCTCAAAATTCTTTTATGTTCCCAGTGGCCCCAAAAGTCAGCAACCCCTGATTTATAATTTTGTTTTTATTAACCAGCTGTATTAGTTATACTGTTTTCTATACCTTTTACAGGAAAAATCTGTGTGGGGGCGGGGGATTGTTTTTTACTTTTGTAGTTAAGATTCTTAGTTTTTATTGTGACTTCTCCAAGAAAACCTTTGTTTTCAAGAGAAAAAATAGATGCTAGATAGATTAATTAACTAATAAACAAAGAGATAACCTTAGTTTATGCAGACTTGAAATCTTGGGAGTAGCCATGCATAGAATATAGAAGTGGGGTGTAGGCATAAAAGGCTTTTGAAAACATCTGGAAAAAATGAGGAAAATGCAGTTTTCAGGATTACTAATATATAAAGCCAAAAAAATGAATAAATGCAGAACTCTAGTATTAATGAAATGGACCAGCATGAAGCGCTGGTTCTGTTCCCAGAAAAGAGAGAACTTTGCACAATGCATGGAAAATATGTGAACTTAATAACTGTGGACATAACTGTCTTTTTCTAAATTCAGGGGAGTCTGTCAGTGCTTGTTTGCTTTATAGCCAATTAATGAAACCCCTGTGTTCAGAGACAATATACTTCAGTATCTTCATGTTGAGGAGAAACCACAGGGACAGCTGCCTCCATTATGCCATGTTTGTGAGTTTTCTTAATTGGACACTATTGGAACGGTATATCTTATTATTATTTTTTATTGCCTTCTGCCTTTGTTAAGCTCTTACAGTTCGAAATGGAGGGAACGTGCTGGTCCCTTGCTACCCCTCTGGAGTGATCTACGATCTTTTGGAGTGTCTCTATCAGTACATTGATTCCGCCGGACTTTCCAACATCCTCTTCTATTTCATTTCACCTGTGGCAAACAGTTCCCTTGAGTTTTCCCAGATCTTCGCTGAATGGTAGGTGACAGCGGCTTCTGTTTATCAGCAAAGAGATTCAAGACTGGCGGGGCACTTAGTTTTTTAATATGTTTCTGAGAAATGGGAAAAAATCACTCTGGCCTGAGGAGGAGGTATTCAAGGCTCTTTTGGGGAGGGGGTGAAATGGAGTTTTAAGCCTTTAGGGCAGTGACAGCTAACCTTTTTGCCATTGAGTGCCAAAAGCGGGGGGAGGGTGGGAGGGTGGGGGGTTTGCGCACCCGTGTGCCCACACCCATAATTCAATGTGCCCTGCCCCCCGTGCATGTGATTGCGACCCCCCGCGCTCCCTCCACTTTTGGTACGCGATGGCACAGTGGGCCAGGTAGGCCCATTTTTCGGCCTCCCCAGGCTCCAGAGGCTTTTTAGGAGCCTGGGGAGGGCAAAAACAGCCTTCCCCACCCCCCGGAGGCCTTCTGGAGGCCAGAAACAGCCTGTTTCCCGACTTCTGGTGCCCAGGAGGCCTGAAAATCAGCTGGCCGGCACGCGCATGCGTGCTGGAGCTGAGCTAGGGCAACGCTTGTGTGCCCACAGATATGGCTCTGCGTGCCACCTGTGGCACGTGTGCCATAGGTTTGCCATCACGACTTTAGGGTTTTGTCTTTAAACATCCTTCATCCAGTGGTTGGATTCAGCTGGTTTGGGCGAATCTGTAGTTAAATTGCTGGCTGGCTCCACCCCTTCCTGCCTCGCCCCTTCCAGGAGTCTCCACACATCCCCTTTTGGCTCCCAGGTAAGTGCAGGAGGCCGAGTGCTGCCTGTCACACCCCCTGGCCATGCCCACCATGGCCACGCCCACCCATCTGGTCATTAGGGCAGAGAACCGGTTGTTAAATTATTTGAATCCCACCACTGCCTTCATCCAAAAGTTTGAGCCCACCTATTCCAGTGACTTTAGAAACCTATAAAAGGGACCAACCCAGGCAGTAGGTTGTCCACTCTTGTTCTGTACATTCAGAAGTATTTCATATTTTTCTGAGCCAATGGTTGTAGAAAAATGCTGTGTGCCTTATTTATTATTCACATATAATCCATGTGGTGGATTCAAAACTATGCCAGTGCTATTTCAACAATCATCCTCTTGATTTTTGATCCATGAGATTCCTGAAAGAAAGCCAGTTAGTGAACTGGTAGTCCACCAAATTGCTCCCAGAAATTCTTTCCTCAAACCATAGTAGCTGGTGTCTCTTTCTTCTATAGCTGCACTTTCTCTATAAATAGTCAACAGAAGGGGAAGCTTCTGAGTCTGATATAGGGAAAAAACCCCCAAAGAGTCATTTAATCCCTTCAAGACATACCGGTTTATTATGACATAGATGTCCAGGACCGATGCCCATGAAGGGATATACTGTGATTACATTGTCAGTTTTCAAAGCATCCCCAGATGTCTTGTTGTTCCTCTATTCCAGTGGGATCCTAGAGAAGGTTCCAGATTTATTTAACTATTTTACTGTTGCTGCCACCAAACTTTGGCTGAAGAACTGGGCAGTAGGTGGCAGTAGTTACTTGCTATGTGTGACCAGACAGGCATATAATTCTGGATTGTTTTGCTCTCTCCTTTCAACTTTAGGTTATGTCACAACAAGCAGACAAAAGTATACCTACCAGAACCTCCCTTTCCTCATGCAGAGGTAAGTTGGTTTCCCTAAATGTGCAGAGCTTCCATTTCATTCATTTAAAATGAGAAAGGATAGAGATATTCTCTTTAGCTGAATAGGACTATTGGATCCTAGGCAGGGGTGGGTTCTACTTACCTTTACTACCGGTTCGCAATGCTCGCTTTGCTCACACGCACGCGTGCTCTTCTGTGCATGCGCAGAAGCGTTTTCATGACATCAGGGTCAGTGGGCGGGGCCTCCCGACGGTTTTACTACCGGTACTATAGAACCAGTGCGAACCGGGGGCAACCCACCACTGATCCTAGGGCTGTGACCCCCCATCTCCAACTGCAAAATTATTGATTAGTTGTGAACTTAGATGACAGAAAGGGAGTGCATACATAAGCTTATTAAGCTATTTAGTTTTAATTTAATTTTAATTAAGTTTCATTTTTGTCCTGGCCACCCCTATTTCTTAGACTGCATCCCTGGCATATCATTCAGAGACCAAGTGCAGTCCACATATAGCTTAGTCTTGCTTCCATTGGCTAACTGTAATCCTTCATGGTCTGCAGACCCAAATAATTCCTGAGGCTGCTTTTTCTTGGAATTATGGATGAGTTGAGGCAGGCAGCCCAGGTGTTGTGCGTTTGGATTTCTGCATTGAAGAGGAGATTTGATGACTGGCCCTTTTCTATTCTGTGGGTTTTATGTTTTATTTATGTTTTATTTATTTATTAAATTTATATACCGCCCTTCTCCTACTGGACTCAGGACGGTGTACAGCCAAGTAAAAACATTACAATACAAAATTTAAAAGAAATGTAAAAGAATTCTATATTATGGCCAAGGATTATTAAAATCTACCAATTAAAACCCATTTTACAATTAAAAATCTAATCTCAGAAAAGGGGGAGGTGTTATGCCAGCCCTGCTTGTTGAAAAAGAAACGTTTTTAGGGCACGGCGAAAAACCCGGAGATCTGATATCCTCCGAATCTCCGGGGGCAAATCGTTCCAGAGGGCAGGTGCTGCCACAGAGAAGGCCCTCCCCCCTGGGGGTCGCCAGCTGACATTGCCTGGCTGACGGCACCCTGAGGAGTCCCTCTCTGTGGGAGCGTACTGGCCGGTGGGAGGCTATAACCTCTGTGGGAGGTTATAAACAGAAGACCCTCTAACTCTTAAACCCAACATATAAGTAATTTAGAACAATGTAACCTTTCCATGGTGGTTTTCTGGGACAAATGAGTGGATGTTCATTAATAAGGACTTCTTCCGTGGTTTCTGCATTCCAGATGTGGCTGAAGTGGGTGTCGTTTTTAAGTCTAAAGCTATGGAAAGCTAATGTCATTTCATTTTGTTAGACTTAGACTTAGAATAACTGTATTGTCACTTTGAATGTACACTAATCGGCATACATTAAAATGAAATTTTGTTGCATACAGTTCTCAAAGAGTCTCCACCTCTAATATACACTACATAAACATGACTAAATAAATAAATACATACATACATAATTATGCCTATACCCACATATATTATATGACACGAAGAAACAACACAGTTTAGTTTGGATGTACAGATGGACATGACGAGAGAAACAAATCTTGCGAGTTTACCAGACGGGTGGCATAGGGAACAAAGCTGATACAGAATCTGGAAGTCCTGCTAGAAATACTTTGAAACCTCCTCCCAGAGGGCAGCAACAGAAACAGACCATGAAGTGAGTGTGTGGGATCTCTAACAATTCTTTGAGCTCAAAGCACATAGCACTTATGAGCAGAATCCCAAATAATCGAAAGCAAGCTTCCTATGATCTTCTCGGCTGTCCTTCCACTCTCTGTATGGACTTTCTATCTGAGGCACTGCAGCCACCAAACCAAACAGTGACGCAATTGCCTTTTTTAGTAGATGGCTTCATGTCTCTTGTGCTCAAACCCATAAATAACAGGGCTTCATAATTTATTGTAACAGTATAGGCTACAATAAAAGGCCTTTTAAGCTGTAAACTATGTGAGGGAAGCTGGGGAGATAGAGAAGGTCCACTACAGCTCCTTCTTTACCAGTTGTAAAACTGGTAGAAGACTGGCTTGGAATTGCCAACTCAAATCAAGGCAATATGTTCCCTTGTTGTTGTTTTTTAAAAGAGTAGCCTCATAGATTTCTGCAGTTTACACCGGTACTTATTGACCTTCCAAACTGCATCCACTTTATATGAAAGAAAAAGCAAGCGGTTGGAGATTGCCCTTGTTTTGAATGCTGCACTTTAAGCTTAGAAAATGTATTTGGTTTTTGTTTTTCCATCTCCAGCCCCTGAAGATTTTGGTCAATATAGTGTAAAAGGTATCCTTGAAGCAGCTTCTTTTCCTTCCATCAATGGGAAACAAGAAGAAATTGAATATCTTTTCAAAAGTCCGCACACATTTATTTAATGGATTGTTGTTAGTTGTTCTTGTCAAGGAAAATAATCCATTAGCAACACCAAGGCAAAAGCTCCACATTTTTGGGCTGTGGCAAGACCTGCTTACAGAGCCCTTTATCTCTGCTCTCTAGAGATGAAATTCTTACAAAGGAATTTATTCATTTCCTACATTTGCCTGCTGACCCTCCAGGTTTCATTGCTGGAAGAAATGCTCAGAAGACGAGAACCATATTTGATTTGGGAGCTGCACTTTCTTTCTCTGTATGGGAGCCACGGAGTGTATAGCATACAACCATGATGGCGAACCTATGGCACACGTGCCACAGGTGGCACACGGAACTGTATCAGTGGGCACGTGAGCTCAGCTCCACCAGCTGATTTTTGGGCCTTCCAGGTCCACCGGAAGTTGACAAATGGGCCATTTCCGGCTTCTGGAGGGCCTCTAGAGGGATGGGGAAGGCCGTTTTCGCCCTCCCCGGGATCCTAGAAAGGCTCTGGAGCCTGGGGAGGGCAAAAAATGGGCCTACCGGGCCCACCGGGCCATCGTGTGCCAAATGCAGGGGGAGCACGGGGAGTCGCAAATGGGTGTGGGCACCCACGCGCATAACCACCCCGCACTCCCCCGACTTTTGGCACGCGATGGCAAAAAGGTTAGCCATCACTGGCCTACAATATTGCTATGTTATCGGGGACACAGTGGCTCAGTGGCTAAGATGCTGAGCTTGTTGATCGAAAGGTAGGCAGTTCAGCGGTTCGAATCCCTAGTGCCGCGTAACGGGATGAGCTCCCGTTACTTGTCCCAGCTTCTGCCAACCTAGCAGTTTGAAAGCACGTAAAAAAAAATGCAAGTAAAAAAATAGGGACCACCTTTGGTGGGAAGGTAACAGCGTTCTGTGCGCCTTTGGTGTTTAGTCATGCCAGCCACAAGACCACAGATACATCTTCAGACAGCGTTGGCTCTTCAGCTTTGAAACGGAGATGAGCACCGCCCTCTAGAGTCGGGAATGACTAGCTCATATGTGCTAGGGGAACCTTTACCTTTACATGCTATGTTACTTTATTTATAAACTAAATCTTGTAAGATCAGACATTACAACCACATGGTCTTAGCTGGAAAACTGAGAAGCAGGACCAAATTCCATTTTTAATCCTCTGGGAACAGAGGCTGGAGGGTGGAGAGCAGGGATGAAATGCTACCGATTCAGGCCGGTTCATCTGAACCAGTAGTAAAAAAAATGCTACTGGTTTGCCGAAACGGTAGTAAAAAATGTTAAAAAAAAAGTTCCGACAATCAGCTGAGCCATGCGCAATCGTGGGAACTTTTTTTTTTTTACTTTTTTAGCAATTTTACTACTGGCTTGGGCAAATAGGTAATAAAAAATGCTTTAAAAAAGTAAACAAAAGGCTCCGATGATCATAGCTGTGCCGCGCAATCGTTGGAATCTTTTTTTTTACTTTTTTTAAAGCATTTTTTATTACCTATTTGCCTGAGCCAGTAGTAAAAAAATGCTTTTAAAAAGTTTTTTTAAAAGGTTCCCACACGCGCCACAGCTGATCACCCCCCTGGTGCACTGTTCTACTTACTTTCCCAAGCCTCCTTTTGGTGTGCGCTGCGCATACACACAGTGCTCAATTGGCACAAGCGCCGCTAGCGAACCAGTAGTAAACCGGTACAGATTTCACCACTGGTGGAGAGCCAGTATAACAGTCACTGAAAAAGGCAAATAACCATCTTCCTCCTTCTGAATACCAGCTCATCCAGTCAAACAAACTGAAGCATTACCCCAGCATCCATGGAGATTTTAGTAATGACTTCAAGCAGCCTTGTGTGGTGTTCACTGGTCATCCTTCGCTTCGGTTTGGCGATGTGGTGCATTTCATGGAACTGTGGGGGAAATCCAGTCTCAACACCGTTATATTTACAGGTACGATTTCCAATGTAATTAATAGCAAAAACAGAGCTGTATTTCTAACGTGCGGACCTGGGTAAGTAATTCACAGACTGTATGCATCATCTTTTTACCAAGCCCACCGAGACTTCGCTTCCAATAAAAACCAATATGGTTTTCCGCAGACATTTTATCATTATGGAAAGTAAATGGGGCCTTAAAAATAAAGAGCAGCAGTTTTAATTGGGCCTGAAAGGGAAATGAGTAGCTAATAAAGTTCTTCTGAAATTGATCAAGTTTGAACAACTAATTAAAACGTTGGCATCCTTCTGGCTGAAAGTGACACTTTAGAACCATCTCCAAGGGCAGACCCACAAATCATGTTTTGTGACAGTGTGTTCAAGAAAAAGCAGGTTTGCTGAATGAGACCCAAAATAAATCAGTCCAGTACTTGGAGCTCAACATTAGCCAGTTAAATGCCCTACATGGGTTCTCAGAAATTGTTTTTTTCTGCTTTACTTAAAACATCTTGTCTGTAGTTATGTCTAGATATGTGGGAACTGTCCCAGACAGCCTGGCCATTCTGGATTTTCCCACAGGACTTTAGGTTTTTGCTATAACGCAGAGAAAAGACGTGCTGCTTCAGTTTACGTAACTTAATACTGAAGTTGAAACAGGGCTGCTCAAGTAACTTCGGAAAAATACGTTGGGCTGAAGCCTACAACTTTCTATTTATATGTTGGAAAGCTATGAAGAAATATTGCTGTCTATTGTTTTTCTCTCAAAGATGGGGAACTGTTTAAGGAGTACTTCCTTTTAAATTCAATTTCTGTGTTGCAGAATGAACTATTTCAAATCTGACTCTGGTTTAATAGAAAATTTAATTAAATGCAAGACATAGTTTCCTCGTCTGTCCATCCCCCCCCTCCCGACCTCTTGCCATTGCCTCTTGATTAAATTTCCAATAGGAAAGAAGTGATAATTCTTCTAGATGAATTGCTACTGTCGTTCTACATGAGACTAATTGTTACAATTTTCTATTGATTATCTGAAAATAACTAGATTAGCCTTCCCCACTGTGGTATCTTTCGTATGATGTGTTGGTAATGGGAATTGTGATTCAGTATGTCATGTTGAGGGATGTCAACAGATTGAGATAAGCTGAACTAGATATCTCTTCCCTTGAAGTCCTTGAATAAGAGCACCTTTTTATTTATTTATGTTAAATTTGAAGATATAGTAGAAGCCCTGTTTTTATAGTGTTATACAGCTCCTTACTTTTTAGACAAGCATTGCGGTGGAAGTAGATTTAATATATAAATCTGATGATAATCCAATTTTCAGGCCCAACTATTATGGGGCAATCTTATTTGTGGCTACTCAGAATTAGGTCCCAAACAATTTGGTGGGAATTGCCTGAGAATCAGTCCATCCAATAACTTTCCTCACCTTGCCTCTTCCCATATGGATTATGGGAATTGTAATCCAAAATATCTGGAAGGCACCATGTTGTAGAAGAATTATGGATCAGATGGCAACTTCAATTTACAAAGCTGTTGCAAAAGCCACATGACAAGAAACTTTAATTCTTAATGGGAATAGGTGTACTGCTTCTGGACTTTGTTTGAAAATGTTGGGAGATACCTGTGTTTCCCTGAAAATAAGACTGGATCATTATATATATATATATATATATATATATATATATATATATATATATAT
>WNWU01000013.1:1258500-1314675 GCA_012654045.1 Ptyas mucosa
TATATATATATATATATATATATATATATATATATATATATATATATATTAATTTTTGCTCCAAAAGAGGCATTAGGGCTTATTTCCCAGTTAGATCTTATTTTCAGGGAAAGACGGCACTAAATACGTCTGTCTAGCTCCGTGATGGCGAACCTATGGCACGCGTGCCAGAGGTGGCATGCAGAGCTGACTCTGTGGACAAGTGTGCTGTCGCCCCAGCTCAGCCAGCTGGTCGTTGGGTTTCTGATGTGTGCATGCGTGTCAGCCAGCTGGTCGTCGAGTTTCCAAGGCATGCATGTGCGTCGGCCAGCTGCTCGTTGGGTTTCTGGTGCTTGTGTGTGCGTGCATGTTCACGCATGCCTTCCAGTTTAGGCACTCTGTGACTAAAAGGTTTGTCACCCCTGGTCTAGCTGATGATCTTAACCAGAGCTTATTTTTGGGGTAGGTCTTATATTATGAGCATCCTGAAAAATCATGCTAGGGCTTACGGTCGACTCAGCCTTCCATCCTTTCTAAAGTAGGTAAAATGAGGACCCAGATTGTGGGGGCAATAAGCTGACTTTGTATAAAATATACAAAAGTATGAAGGCTATTGCTTAATGCATTGTAAGCCGCCCTGAGTCTCCGGAGAAGGGCAGAATATAAATATAAATTAAAATTTTAAAAAAATTACTTTCCTGTTGGATTTTATTTTTGGGGAAACATGGTAGATGTGTCTTGGCTAAAGCTTTCTCCTGTTGAATTCTTCTGTCAAACTGATTTCATTCAAATCAGGAGCCTATAATGGGTGGGAAGAAGGGAAAATTAAATTACTTAAAATAATGTGTTGGAGAGTCGACAGATTCATAATAAAGAAGGTGGTAGTAAAACCCTTGAGCAAATATGCAGGAATCTCTAAATGTAAATTTCTCCAAAGATCCTGCTATAGCATTGCTCTGGGGCATTTGGGAAAGAAAACAGATGCTAGCAGGCACAACCATCCAGTCCAGGGAAGCTTGGTATCAACGTGGTTTATTCCCTCTTGCATCTGTATTCAATTGTCAGAATTTGGACTGTTTAGATCAACAAAGGCTTTGAGTAATAAGCCAACTCTTTCTCCTTTTCCATGAATGCAGAAGCCCTGTCACCAGCCTTCTTTTTCTTTTGGGTATCTTTGAGTCAAACTTGATTCCTGGTGACCCACACTGAATTTTCTTAACAACATTTTCAGAAGAGGGTTGCCCTTGTCTTCTTCCTATGCTGAATGAGATTGACTGGCCCTAAATCACTCAACTAGCTTCAGGCATAAAGTGGAATTAGAACTCACTGTCTCCTGCCGTGTAGCTCAGTGCCTTTAGCTACTTACACAAAACTGATTTTTATACTCCTCTTTATTTGCCTTGCCTTTGTTTATTCTATGCATCCTCTTTGTCTCAGGACAAAATCTTGATCATTAAGATGTCCCCAAGCCATATAGTCCCTGTTTTCTGGTTTAAATCAAAGTCCCTAGTTCTATAGAGGAATGTGTGGTTTGACAAAGTTTTGGCATAATATTAAACACTTTCTTTCTTTCTTTCTTTCTTTCTTTCTTTCTTTCTTTCTTTCTTTCTTTCTTTCTTTCTTTCTTTCTTTCTTTCTTTCTTTCTCCGTCTTCTCTCTCCTGTTTACAGAGCCTGACTTCTCTTACCTGGATGCATTGGCCCCCTACCAGCCACTGGCCATGAAGTGCATCTATTGTCCTATAGACACCAGGCTGAATTTTATCCAGGTGTCCAAACTACTCAAAGAAGTACAGGTAATCAAATTTACTCATCTTAATTTGCTTACTGAAAGTCCAAATTATACTTAACCCAAGTATAGGTGCCTCCAAAATTTATTCTGCTATATATGATAGAACTGAGGCACCTGTGGGGGGGGCGGAGGGGGGTTTCCAAGCATTGGAGAAATGATGAAAGCAGTGCCACACCACCAGGACACAAATTCCACTCCTTTTGTAAATGTGTTCTTGTGGTAGAGTTTATGTTGCAATGGTCCAGTGGTTGCTTTCATCGTTTTAATTTTAACGTCATTTTAATGGAAACCTCTGCTTTTGCAGATGTGCCTAGAAATATTCTTTATGCCAATTTATTGCTCAGTGAAGAAAATCCCAAAACATTATCATTAACTATATTTGAAGACTTCCAAAGAGGCTAATATCTTTTTAGAAGCTGGATTTTTGCCAGGCTGCATTATGTGAAGTTTTGTTGAGCGTGTAACTGACATTTGTCCTCCTGTAATACAGACTCGTATTACAAAAGCAGAAAACATTCCAACCTCCAACCTAGGTTGCCCTGACCCCATTTTTCCAGGCCTCTAGGGCTCCTTGTCATTTATGTTTGTCAGTGCAATTGTCCAAAATCAACCATCTGGCTGATTGCCATTTTGAGATGAGGAACATATGGGACATGGTAAGTTCTAAAATAATTTTAACAGCAGTTGGAGAAAAAAAAAACCAATCATAAAGAAAAAACAGAATAGCAGAGTTGGAAGGGACCTTGGAGGTCTTCTAGTCCAACCCCCTGCTTAGGCAGGAAACCTTACACCACTTCAGACAAATGGTTATCCAATATCTTCTTAGAAACTTCCAGTGTTGGAGCATTCACAATTTCTGGAAGTAAGTTGTTCCACTGATTGTTCTGTCAGGAAATTTCTCCTTAGTTCTAAGTTGCTTCTCTCTTTGATTAGTTTCCATCCATTGCTTCTTGTCCTGCCCTCAGGTGCTTTGGAGAATAGCTTGGCTCCCTCTTCTTTGTGGCAGCCCCTGAGATATCGGAACACTGCTGTCATGTCTATGTGACTTGTTCTCACCCACTTAGCATCATCATGTTAAAGTATAGTCCTCAGGGCCCCCCAGAATTTAGCAGGTCACTGTGAGATAGCTGCACCTTTCAAATATTATACTCCTTAAAGCATAGCGTCTTACCAGAGCTGTAGTAGTACAATAAAACCCCAGTTTTCCACATCTCAGCTCAACAATGGCTCAGCAGACTAAAGCAGTATCATTAACTGTTATTAACATTCAGCTGCCTGCAATTACTGCAAGTTTAAATCCCACCAGGCTCAAGGTTGACTCAGCCTTCCATCCTTTCTAAGGTAGATAAAATGAGGACCCAGATTGTGGGGGCAATAAGCTGACTTTGTATAAAATATACAAAAGTATGAAGGCTATTGCTTAACACATTGTAAGCCGCCCTGAGTCTCTGGAGAAAGGTGGCATATAAATCAAATTTTAAAAAAAAAAACAGGAGCCACATACAATGAACAAAATTCAGTTGGAAGTTGCATAATGGTATGATTGGTATCTATTTATGTTATTTGTGTGATGATGTAATTTTGGTATTATTTGTGTAATGGTGTCACAATATAAGTGATACAATTTACAATATATCTACATTAGCATTACCCAATGGTGTACTTCAGGTTTAACTGTAATATAAACCTTACATGAACTGATCTGAAATCTTGAGACAAGCTACCATTTCTTTCAGTTTTTCAGTATAATCAACTTTTTCTAGTTTTCCCCAAGCAAGGCATTCTCCAGATTCATGGACATTCCCTCCAAGAATTCTCAGTAATGATCCCGTAAGCTGAAAAACTCTGGGATTTGAAATTCACCCATCTGCAGATCTTCCTAGAATAGCTTTTCTGTCACAAGACTCAGGTCTTGGCTTATGGCCCTGTAATGGTTGAATGTACCTTAAATTTGTAGGCTGGAGTTTTGAGGGGGTGGTGATGGAAGGGGGGAAATAGGTCCTATTTTATTATTTTATTTCATTTTATTTCATTCCTTTCCAAGCAGAAAACAGACGGGTCTGGACATTTTCTTGCTGACATGCTATTTTTTAGTTTCTGTAAGTTTTATTAGGCAAAGCCTTAGAAATAACCCCTCCTTCTACGTACAGTATATAAACTGTATATGGAGTTATTGGGAGTTGGTTAGCATATACTCTTAATTAATTTATCTTGAAAAAAGTGTGTGAAAAACTTTTTTTCACACTTTGAAACTGCACTGTATGTTACTGAAAATCTCAAGAGTGCTTTCCTTGTTTTCTTAACAGCCTCTCCATGTGGTTTGTCCTGAGCAATATACTCAGCCTCCTCCAACCCAATCCCATCGCACAGATTTGATGGTTGACTGCTTGCCTCCACCCATGTCCTACCGTAGAGCAGAGGTGCTAACTCTTCCATTCAAACGCCGGTATGAGAAGATTGAAATCACCCCAGAGGTGAGGAATGAAAGGTGGGCTCATGAAGGGACTGATAAGAGATCTCTTCAGGATTGTTTGGGGAGGGGGAGTGAAAGGCCTTGAAGCAATGGGTGAAGTGCATGAATAGAACACCTAGACGTTGTTGATTGACATACTGTAACTGGTGTCAGCAAGACACAGATACGTTTTGTTCAGATTTTCTTGAGAACAAAGACCAATAGCTGTTGCTATTGATGTTGCTGAAATGAGGTCATATTTTGCAGGGGGAAAAAGTCTGTTGTATGTCTTTCTCTTCCAGCAAACTTTCGAGAACCTTTCAGTTCTAGTAAGCAAAATTGGGTTATTTGCATCAGTGCTCCGACTTAGTTTTGTAACAGATTCCACCTTGAGATTACCAGTGTGTTGGCTACATGCACCAATGTGCCTTTGGGTAATTTTCTTGCTGCCCTTACAATGACCAGTCCCACCGGGATCGTTTGTTTGGAGCAGGGGTCAGCAACCCATGGCTCCAGAGCCACAAGCGGCTCTTTGGGTCCTCTGCAGCGGCTCCTTGTCCCATCACTGGTTTCTTTTTTGGATTCCAGCCTGAAGCGGCAGGAAGCAAAGGCTGCCTTATGCGCAAATGTGGCATGAAGGCAGGTACAGGGCAGCTTCGCTCCTGCAATCTCCTCCCGTCCTTCTCCTCTTGTGACCCCCTGGCTGGCTGTGGCTGAGCTGGGAGCGTGCACATGCATGGGGAGATCCTCCTCAAGCGAGCGCCAAAGCTCAGGAAAGACACGTGTGGGGCGGGCAGCGGGTCGCTTAAGGAGGGTCTCCTCATGCATGCACATGCTCCCAGCTCAGCCACATCTGGCCACGGGATTACGAGAGGAGGAGGAGGGGGAGAAGGGTTGCTGGAGAGTGCAGGAGCGAAGCAGCCCTGTACCTGCCTTTATGCCACATTTTCATGTAAGGCAGCCTTCGCTTCCTGCCGCTTTTGGCTGGAGTCCAAAAAAGAAATAAGAGGGGTGGGGCCAACCAGTGATGGGACAGGAATTTGAAATAGCAATACAAATCCCCAAGGTAATTACTATTTATGTTGTATAAGAGAAAGAGTAGCATCTTGCTTTGGCAATTCACATGACTTCCTAATATGCAACTTACACATCCGCATGAACTTTTCAATCGCCTCAACACAGTTGAAGTTACTCCCTCAGGAAAGACACATGCGTGTTCTCTCTCTCTCCCTCTGCGCTCAGCTGAAGAACTGCCGGGGGTGGGCGAGGACATGGCAAGGCGATGACCAGAGCATTAGTACAGGAGAGAAGCCCTGTCCTGTTAAGATCCTCCTTAAGCGAGCAACTGCCCACTCTGCACGCACCTTTGCTGCACTTTGCTCCCGGGCAGGGAGTTACGAGAGGAGGGGGGAAGGAGAAGGACAGTCAGCTGAAGGGAGGGGGGAGAGAGAGAGACACACTCACACATATACACACACACAGAGAGAGAGAGAGAGACATAGAGACACATACAGAGTGATACACAGAGAGCAGGTAAGAGAGGGGAAGAGAGGGAGAGAGAGAGATACAGAGGGAGAGAGACACGGAGGGGGGGCAGAACAGAAGATAGGGAGAGGGACAGAAACAGAGATACAGAAAGAGGGGGAGAGGGGGAGATAGGGAGAGGGGGAGAGAGACATAGAGAATGGTTTTGTGACTGGGTAGGCGTGGCTGGGTGGGAGTGATTGGGTGGGAGTGAGTGACATCAAGTTGGCCATGCCCACCCAGGTTTTGTGGTTCCCGGTGTGTTTTTTTTTCTGTAGGAAACGGGTCCAAGTGGCTCTTTCAGTGTTTAAGGCTGCCAACCCCTGGTTTGGAGACTAGCTAAAAGGTCATGGCTAATCATTCCACCAATGGCCTAGCCCATTTTTTATGGCAGCTACACAACCTAGGCACAATGTCAACATTCCAAGCATAGCTACCAGCCAAAAAGTAAAATAAAATAAAGGACCTCTCTCTTACAGGATATATACAGAAATATTTAACACATTGTCCAGTTTTAATTGAGGTGGAAGAAAATATAAATATTTTGTTTAAGGTTCCTATTAGCTTTGCTATTGTGCATGAGAACTCCATTTTGGACAACTAATTGGGGTAAATAAATTATTCCCTTTCCTAGTGATTGGTTTGAAGCTCTTTTGAATCCTTCTTGTGTTCCTTTGTTAGTTGATTGCCATGTCTGAAGACTTGTTTGATGATGTGCTAATTGTGCTATTCCATTCTTCCAATTACACCCCCTTCCAATGATCAGAGTTCTGGTGCTAAATACACACACACGCACACACGCACACCAGCTGATGACGACCTTAACAGGCTTATTTTGGGATGGGTGGGTTAGGGCTTATATTAGGAGCATGCTAAAAAATAAGGCTAGGGCTTATTTTTTGGGGTGGGTCTTGTTTTCGGGAAAACATAGTAGTTGTCCTATAATATAGGGTTCCACATTGATCAATGCCTTTTATCAAATAACACTTGAATTAGATGGGAGTTTATAAATGAAAACTGATACTTTGGTATAAATGGAGGACGTGTATTTCAGAAAAATGGAAAATTCTGTGACGGGCATAACATTTGTCAGTGTATTATAAAAACAATAGTCCATGAAAAATAACAAACAGGATAGACAAGAGGGAGGCCTTCTATATTTCATTCTGAATAGGCATCTGACTACCCTATCTGGGATACATAGTTGTTGTTTTTCATTTGATCCAGCTTTGTTTTACAAAAGGGGATCAAGACATCTAATGTTTGTGGGATATATATTCAAGTATTGAAAATTGGATGTTTCTACTCTATGTCTTTGGGGCTAGTATTATTTCTCAGAAATGCTTCCATTTTCCAACGTGGTTAAATCAGTCAGTCTCCTAGAAACTTACATTTCATGATATTTATTTTTTTTAAATTTGATTTATATGCCGCCCTTCTCCGGAGACTCAGGGCGGCTTACAGTGCATTAAGCAATAGCTTCATTCGTTTGTATATTTATACAAAGTCAGCTTATTGCCCCCAGAAACTGGGTCCTCAATTTACCTACCTTAGAAAGGATGGAAGGCTGAGTCAACCTTGAGCCTGGTGAGATTCGAACCTGCAATAATTGCAGGCAGCTGGTATTAATAACAGGGTGCTTTAAACCACTGTACTACCAAAGTTCTTTCAATATCAAAGGGATATTGAACACTGGGGAGGCAAACCAACTTCTATCTGTGCTGCTGGAAAGAAAGTGCTATTGGGCTGAAGTGGCTTCTGTCTGATGCAACAAAGCCTTCCTAGATTTTGTGTCCAGGCCATCGGATTTTCCACGTACATTTCTGTTTGATATCGGACTGAAACCCCGAGCGTGTGGTCTTTTCTTCAACTATCAGTTGAGCAGAAATAATGGGAGAGCAGGCAAGAAAATTTTCAAGACTAGTACACTGTGGAATTGATACCTTGTTCTGGATTGCAAAGACTTGATTACCTCTTATTGGGTTGTGCGCCTGTGTGTTTTTCAAGGGCAGAATATAAAATGTGTTATAACATAGGTAGTTTCACTGTGATCCAAAGCCCAAAGTCCTAGTTTCAGTTCCTCTGGTACCCATTTCTGCCAGTCACAACCAGTTTTGGTCCCCATCCTTGCATCCCAGGTGCCTGGCATCGCCATCTGCCAATTAGCGTCCATTTCTTCCCATCAGTTGAGCGCATCAAAGCCTGAAGAGGGAGCCCTTCCTCTATGTAGTTTGTTTTTCACAGCAGCGGGGCGCAACAATACATTGGGGGTGTGCATTGGTGATAGTGAGGTCAAGTCATGCATCCAGCCTTGTTGAAAGCCTCAAATACAACAGGTGCTCCTGAAAGAAAAGGATGCGTTCTGTTCTGAAACACGGAAAACCTATCGCAAGCCGAGCATTTTAGAAAGAAACCACCTAAGGTGGTAAGAACCTCCCTCTTTAGTGCAGCTCAAAGCATCGCCGTTTAGTATAGAATGTAAAACTCAGCACAAAACCACAAGCCACCCTGGCGTGTACAATTAAGCTGCTTCCCAAACAAATACTGGCTTCCCCCATTCCTCCTGCCCCCCCCTGACGCCCCCATTCAATTGAAGAGGGAGCTCTGATTTGCATGCCAAGAGCCCATTAGCCTGAACAGCAGCTGGAGTCCAGGAGTGTCTTTTAAGTGGGGAAAGGATTGTGTCAGTGGCAGTGTCTCAGTGAGCTCTTAAACTGGGAATATTTATCAGATTTTGCTAAGCTACAGCATTGTGATTGTTGTTGATGGCAGCATATTGAATGAAGTTGTCCCATAGAGAGGGATTCTGCTAGGTTTCTCTGGATCGCGGTTCGTGTTCACGCACTTAATTCTCAAATCTTTTGATTTAAATTTGCTTGAAAGGTTCTAATATCTCTAGCGTTAAATCCAAGGACGATTTCTCATTTGCGTAGATCACGGGTGTCAAACTCACGTCATCACGTGACATACCGCAACTCTTTCCCCTTTCGTTGAATTGGGTGTGGGCGTGGCCAATGTGTGACGCATCCGGCCCACGGGCCGCAAGTTTAACACCCCTGGTTTAGATCTTAAGCACAGCAATTACCCAACAAATTTTGTCCCTTTCCCACTCAAGTTTTCTTAAAATCTCTCCTGCAGTGCTAGGTTCTTTGTGATTTCTGCGATCCCTGGAGCTTCCCCCGCCTAGCCAAATATGTGCTGATGACAAAATATTCAGCAGGAGGACTTCACAGACCTGTTTCTTTCATCCATTGGAATTTTTTTTGCCAAAAAAGCTAAATGTACATGATTTATTAATACATCTATGGTAGGTCTTTTTATTTTAAACCAAACATCAAAGAAATCAGCAGCTGGGAATGCCAGCTTGCTTCTCTAGGGTTCTCACCACCTGATGTTACCTTTGCAGTCCCAGCCATTAGCTGTGCTGGCTGGAGGACATTTGAGTCAGTGGTGAAATTCAAATTTTTTTACTACCGGTTCTGTGGACGTGGCTTGGTGGGCGTGGCTTGGGCATGGCAGGGGAAGGATACTGCAAAATCTCCATTCCCACCCCACTCCAGGGGAAGGATGCTACAAAATCCCCATTCCCTCCCCACTCCTGGGAGAAGGATATTGCAAAATCTCCATTCCCACCCTACTCTGGGCCCAGCCAGAGGTGGTATTTGCCGGTTATCCGAACTGCTCAAAATTTCTGCTACCGGTTCTCCAGAACCTGTTAGAACCTGCTGAATTTCACCCCTGACTTGAGTTCTTCATTCGTCTCTTAGCTCCCGTTCACCTAGTGCAGTCTTCAAATAGAGCTGACCAGGGAGTATAACTTCCATTTCTGGAGGATATAATGCCCCCTAACCTTGCATTAAAAGCAGTATGGCTCACAACAAATAAAAAGGCTTCTGGCTAAGGCTGTAATGCCGGATAATGACAGTGCAGCGGCATTGAGCCCCTGCAGTAAGACAGAAAGCGCCCTGGTGAGTGTGCCATCATTTAAAGGCAGGTTGTGATCACTTTGCCTTCTAAGGTGGTCTGTAGTTCTGGATCTGCTGTTGTGGCCCGCAAGCAGCCTGCGTGGATCGTGGCTGAACCCGACGATGAGGAGGCTGGTGTGGTATTGCACCAGCAGCCGGCACAGCCGGCGCTCGTGTCGGACAGCGAGGAGGCTGAAGAAGATGTGATGCCAAAGGCAGAGACTCAGCTAGGGCTTTCAGAACCTCCAGAGGCTCCTTCCAGTGGAGAGAGTGAAGTGGAGGAGCCTCTCCTCAATGCTCGGGCACGCAGGGCTGCCAAAAGGCAGGAGTGGCTACTCAGGAGGAGGAGGTCTACTTGAGAGTAGGACTTGAGGATAATTGGCCACTCCCTTAGCCTATTTAAGTTGCACGCAGCTAGTGCTTTCTTGCTAGAAACAACGTCTCATTACTACAGAGCATCTTGGAGAGCGAGCAACTTCTCATATCTGGTTTTCTGGGCTGGTTGCCAACCTTTGTCGGACTTTGTTCTTAATAACTTTGATAAGGACCCTTTGCACGTGAAGCCTGTATTCCTGAAAGGGGTTTGTTTGGAATTAAACAGTGTTTGCGAAGTTTGGTGTGTGTCACATTCTCTGGGAATCCGAAGCTGGGGCAGAACATCTGCCTTCTTTGACATCAGTCCTTTAAAATGTGTCCTTGGGAAATGAACTTCTATGGATTTATGAGAATTCTGCAAATAGGTGAAGGTGGCTCCCAACTTCGCTTCTTAAATGCTTTAAGAAACCCCTTGAGGCTCGTTTCAGCCCCTCCAGCACCAAAATGGCTTTAATGGCATCCAGGATGAAAAGCTGTTAAATGAAAAACCTCCCCACCACGCTTCCTGCTTCAGTAATAAAAGCAAAGGGGGTAATCATGCCTGCTAAACCTCCTGAGACTGGATTCAGCTGCTTCTGACGGAATCCACTGAACTGGATGGTGCCAATTTGCCTTAATGAAAGACCTCTTCATTCCTCCTCTCTCCCTACATTTCTCTTCAACATTCACTACTAACACAGCAGGTCCTCTCCCAGGAAAAGAAATTGTAACTCTCAGGAGACCCAGAGTTCCCTTTGAGTCTCTGGAACCTGGAATGAGGCATGTTCACTAAGCTTTTCCAAGGTGCAGAATGGGTCATCTTAAGACGATTCTCTTGGTAGTAGGGGAGAGGTTATTTTGTTGCCCCAGATGTTTTCTGCCTTAACTGGCCTAGTAGATGATTGGCGAGAGCTCTAATCAACTTGGGTTTCTTGTTTTCATTCTTAAAAACAGGAAACAGGAAACTTCTTTCTAATGCTAGCAGCAAAAGAAAGTTGGTTATTGAGGGGACCTTGATGCTCTCTGAGCTTGGTTGTTTTCTTGCAGATGTTTCATTACCCAAACTAGGTAACAACTGATGAATGGGTAATGAAACGTCTGCAAGAAAACAACCAAGCAGAGAGTAGCAAGGACCCCTCATTTCAACCTTGAGCTACACGTATTCTCCTTTATAATGTTGGTTACTTACTTATTTTTATTTATGAGTGGATATAGAATATATCCAATCTTTTGTCCAGGATCTCAAGGCAACATATATAATTCTTCATCTTCCTAGTTTTCTCCAGAACAACCATTGAGAGGTAGGCTGGATCAGGAGAGAGTTATCGGCCCAAACAGTGAGTTTCAGTGGCCAAGGAAAAACTACTAGGCTTTGCTGCAGTCCAGCTCCTTAAACATACTCCATCATGGCATAGAAAAGGAAGCAGTGCCTTGAAGCCGCTAATCCCCTAGGGCAGTGATGGTGAACCTTTTCTGGACTGAGTGCCCAAAGCATGTGTGCACGAATTCACACACGTGCGTGCAAACCCCCAAATGCAATGTGCGCCCCCCCTGCATGTGCATGAACCCTGCATGTGCCCCGCCTCTCCATGTATGTGCCCCACCCCGTACATGCACATGTGTCCCCCACATGCACCCCGCCCCCCCTCCATGCACGACAGTGACCCGAAGACCAGATGGACCATGGGAGGCACGCACACATGCGTGGTGGAGCTGAGCTGGGGTGACGGCTAGCGTGCTCACAGAGAGGGCGCTGCATGCCACCTCTGGCACACGTGCCATAGATTCACCATCACTACCCTAGGGCCTAGGCCAATATTGTCAAGCTCCATATTTTAGTGGCCCATGTTCTCTTTCTCCCTGTATCATGTTGGGTAGGTAGTAGGAATGGCGAAAGTGAAGATTAGTTAGAAAGTCATGCAGCTAAGGTAAATTTGCCTTCTATCTGTTGATCCAGTATATAAATAAAACTCAGCCCATATAAATAAAACAAAGCAAGAAGCCAACTGTCTTTTACTCTCCTTGCTTTAGGGAGGATTTTTCCTGGCTGTTAATAGATTTATTTATTGGGGTGTAAGTGCGTTGGAGGCCCTGAGGCACATCACATTTTTATTGAAGACAGTCATCACAGCTGCTGTTTAGGACCTTCACCTTTTTTATGATACTCTCAGGAAGGTGTTTTTTATTTTTTCTGATACATAGTTTGAATACTAATATGGTTTGTAATGCATGGCGGAGCTGCAGGAATCTGTAAATAGTGGAGACTCAGATAGATTCAACGAAAAGGTTAGAAAGGTAAGCTGAATTGCTTGATTGATGTACTATCAAGTTGAAATTGCCACACAGATTTTCTCCAGAAAGCTCAGTCCCCAAACTAGTCATTCAGGTGTTCCAACAATGTGCTTGTTGCAGTAATTTGGTCAGAAAGGGGTTGTCTCAATCCAACATCTTTGTGCCCACTTTGGCCAACCATCTTCTCTTGGGAAATCCACAAATGGAGCAGGAAACCAGCAACCTCTCCCTAGCAAAGATTTTTTTTTTATAGAATCATGGGTTGGAAACTAACTCCCTTCCCAGAGCAGGAATACTCAAACTCCCTTCCCAGAGCAGGAATACTCAAATAATCCCAAATGTTATCCAGACTTTGTTTAAAAACCTCTAGTTTTTAGGAGATTCTCGGTCATCTGGGTCATGATTGTCCCAAAGGTGCTTTCCCAAGAGGCAACTGGATGAGAAAGGTCTTCAAAGAAAAATGGGAAAGTCCAGTTGCCCCTTGAGAAAGCACCTTTGGTACTCTAGTAATGAAGGACCCACAACTCAAGGGAAAGACTATATCACGGCTTCATAGCTCTGATAGTTAAGACGTTCTTCTTTATTGTAGATTTGGATCTCTTCCTATAAAGTTTCTACCATTGGTTTTTTTTCCTACCCTTGGATACTACCAGAAATAAATTCACACCTTCTTCCCTATGGCGGTCCTTCAAATATTAGAAGATGGCTATCAAGTATCCCTTTACCCTTCTCTTCTTCATGCTAAACATGCGCAGTTCTTTTAACCCAGTTCGTAGGATTTAGCTTTGAAGCCCTTCACTGTTTTTGTTGATCTTCTCTGAATCTTTCCAGATCCTCAACATCCTTCTTGTATTGTGCAAACAAAAACTAGACACAATATTCTAGCGACAGCCTGTCCAGCACATTATAGATTAGATCTCTACATTTTAAGTCTTTTGATTTAAACCAGATTTATTTGGCTCTTTAGCAGTTTGCAGCACACCACTGGATCATGCTTCACCTGTGATCTGCCAGGACAGCCAGTTCCATTTCCCAAGTACTACTGCCAAGCCAACTATCACTGGTTTTGTACTTGTGGATCTAGTTTTTCTTACCGAAGTGCAGAACCTAACATTTCTTACATTGGAGTGATTTGTTGGATACGGCCCAACATTCAAGTCCATCAAGATCCTTTTGAATTTTCAGTGTCTCTTTGCAAGTATAAACAATTTATTTATTGTTTATTGGTTCGATTTATATGCCGCCCTTCTCCGGAGACTTAGGGCGGCTTACAATGCGTTAAGCAATAGCCTTCATACTTTTGTATATACCTGCTTAGTAGGGCTTTCGCCCCCCCCCAAAAGCGGTGTTCTTTTTTATACAAAGTCAGCTTATTGCCCCCACAATCCAGGTCCTCAATCCCATCAACACCCACAGCTTTGTGTAATTTGTACATTTACTGAGCATCTCATTTATTTATTTATCTCCTCTAAATCATTTATAAAAGTGTTGAAGAGCACAAGGCTGAAGACAGGTACCCCACTGGAATATTTTCAGATATATTGCCTCTGACCATGGAGGTTTAATACATTAATTAAATTTAATATAGCAAATATATTTAATATATTCTGTAATGTCCATCTATTGCAAGCTTGAAGATCCTCTATTACATCAGAGATGCCTAGAATTCCCAATTAGGAAGCCCTATATTCTATTAAAATCTATATTTTTAAGGCTAACGGAACCAGTGGTCATCACTGTACATTTAGCTAGTTTCATAGATATGAGGGTCTCTTTCTCTTTAGCTGCTTATATTTATTATATAAAACTGCTAATTAGTTCTATTGACCCATTGCCCAAGTCCTAAACTATGAGGAAGAAAAGAAAAATTCCTTCTGACCACTTTCACCATGTCATGCACTCTCTACATGGGGCTCCCCTTGAGGAGCACCCGGAGGCTTCAACTGGTCCAGAATGCGGCCGCGCAGGTAGTGACGGGAGCAACATGGCGCTCCCATGTAACACCACTCCTGTGCGAGCTGCACTGGCTCCCGGTGGTCTTCCGGGTGCGCTTCAAGGTGTTAGTTATCACCTTTAAAGCGCTCCATGGCATAGGGCCTAGTTATCTGCGAGACCACCTACTGCCACAAATGACCTCCCACCGACCCGTGCGCTCCCACAGAGAGGGCCTCCTCAGGGTGCCATCAGCCAAACAATGTAGGCTGGTGACCCCCAGGGGGAGAGCCTTCTCTGTGGGGGCACCTACCCTCTGGAACCAGCTGCCCCCTGAGATAAGGAGATCTCAAGACCTCAGTGCCTTCTGCCCTTAAAACCTACTTTTTTCAACAAGCAGGGCTGGCTTAGGAAGAAATTTTAGACGTTTTTTAAATTGGTTTGTTAGTTTTAAAATTGGAGCCAAATTTATATGTATTTTAATTCTTAATATTTGTACTGTATGTTTTTAATTCTGGCTGTTCACTGCCCTGAGTCCTCAGGGAGAAGGGCGGTATATAAATTTTAAATAAATAAATAAATTTTAGAAACCTGATGCAATTGGCTATGCTAGCTGGGGAATGTTGACAATTGTAACTCCAAGCATCCGAAGGATATTGTGTTGGGAAAGACGGTCATATTGTATTCATGTTCAGAATTTTTCTTTCTAAACTACCAGGCCAGCTGTGCTAAACTTTTTTTTCTCCATCAAGGAAAATGCTCCAGCTTATTTTTAACTCATCTTTTGCTTCAGCTTGCAGATTCACTGGTACCCACCGAGATGAAACCAGGTATTTCCTTGGCAACTGTTAGTGCTGTTTTGCACACTAAAGACAATAAGCATGTGCTCCAGGTATGATATGACTAGTGCTTGGGGGGTGGTCATGCATGAAAGCTGGGGGAAAGTGAAGGATTCCAAAGATTTGCCAGTTCATAGGGGCACGATTTGCCATGTTCAAAGAGGTGTGATGGCCCAGTGGTTAAAGACACTGAGCTTGTCATCTGGAGAGCTGACAGCACAGGTTTGAGGCCCGAGCTCCACGCAATGGGGTGAGTTCCCATTCCTGCCTCAGTTTCTGCCCACCTAGCAGTCCAAAAGCATGCAAATGCAAGTAGATTAATAGGTAACACTTTGGTAGGAAGGAAACCGTGTTCTGTGCACCTTTGGCATATAGCCATTCTGGCCACATGACCATGGAAATTGTCTTTGGACAATGCCGTCTCCCTTGGCCAAGAAACGGAGATGTGCACCGGGCCTCAGAGTCGGACACAACTGGACAGGGAAACCTTTAGCTTTTTTTATTTTAAGCTTTTTGATTGATGTTCATCTTGTTTTTCTAGAAAAGTGTCCCCCCCCCCCCCCATGAAAATTTGTTGATTTTCCAGTCTAGCCAACACCTGGGATTCTTTTTGGAAGTCTCCCAGTGAAACATAGGCAAGTCTGACTCCCTCTTCCTTTTTTTATTTTAGATCACGCAAGCCACTTCTTTAGCTACTATATTGCGGTGGAACTCTGTCTCCAACTTACATGATAAACCTGCTTGCTTTTAGATATGTATATAAGCCTTATACTGCTATTGTGCAAAAAAAAAAAGTCTGGTCAAAACTGATAGATTATACAGTACTTAAAAACAATGGTAGTGTATAATGAAGCAGTGGATTGCTCATATTCAATTAAAACAAATTAATAATTAACTGGATGCTTCTTTGAAAGATAGATAACAGAGATTGGACAGAAAGGTGTGGAGAGGATTAAGAGAAAGGATAGGCAACGGGACAGAAGGAAAAACAAAAGGGAGGCAAGGAGAAGGAAATAATTTAATGTATGAAAGAAAAAGAGAAAAAAAAACCACTAGCCCCCTTCTGCAAACAAATATTCAGAAGTTTTGTTGATGTACCTCTAGACAGATTTTATATCCTAGACCAGGGGTTGGCAAACTATGGCCTATCGGCCATATCTTGCCCACTGCTTGTTTTTATATGGTCCACAAATATTTATGCCTTAAGACATCTACATGTTATATATTATTGGCACTGCTATCTTGATTAAATGGCTTGACCATTCATAAGAGGTTGACTTCCCAATGCTTGGTTGGCTGCGTTGACTGAAGAGTTGAGGGTATCTATTCTCAGGCCACTTGAGGCTTGCAGAATAGTAGAAGGCTTTCATGTAGAGTAGAGGTTTTCAAACTTGGCAGCTTTAAGACTTGTGGACTTCAACTCCTAGAATTCTCCAGCCAGCAATGCTGGCTGGAGAATTCTGGGAATTGAAGTCCACAAGTCTTAAAGCTGCCAAGTTTGAAGACCTCTGATGTAGAGCTTTAGCTATGTACATGCTCTTTATCTTTTTCAACTCCAATCTTCTTTTATTGGTAGCTCCCGCCAAAACCTCCCCAGCCTCAGCCTGGCAAAAAGAGGAAGAGAGTAACGGATGACGTGCCAGAACTCAAGCCTACCAAACCTCTCCTAAGTGGCTCTATCCCAGTAGACCAACTGGTACAGACTCTGGAAAAGGTAAAAGGGAATACTAAGAGAAAAGAACCTGGTCGATTGGTTAAGCATCTAATGCTAAGAAGCTGGTCCTGTTGATCAGCGTTTATTTTTAAAGCATTTACTTCACTGTTCTCCTAAGAATTCCATCAGCGCCACAAAGGTCATGGTTTATTAACCTTATCCTTTCTGAGCCTCGTTTCTAAAAGAAAGAGGCAATTTTAACTTGTTTGTTGCTTACCTTGTCCCACATAATTGAGCAGGAGCCATTGAGCATCAAACCACATCAGTTTACATAGTCTTACCCAGGGTTTTGCTCCTTTAAAAAAAAATAAGAGCAGCCTTTGCCAGCCTGGTGCCACCATATCATCTTCCAGATATATTGGACTGCAAGAGCCGAATCTTCTAGCCGGCCATATGCTAATCAGGGGGGGAAAAACATAGAGGAGTTGTTTGCTAGCGCACTTGAAGGATGCAAAATTGATAAGGCTGTGATAGAGCCGACTGAATATTGGACTGCAGCAAGTAGGACAAAGAAAAAGAAGAAATGTGGTGATTTGTCTATTTTGAATACATATGTAAAGGTATAATTCATATTCCTAAACAACATATGGCAGAGACCAATATTAACCAGATGTTTATCAGATGGAGGGTTTTAAATAGCTCCTATTTGGGGCGGATTGTTTTTTTTTCTTCTTGTCTGTGGTGGCTACAGCATGGCTTCAGCGACATCAAAGTGGAAGATACCCCGAAAGGGCATCTGGTGCTATTCCAGGATGTGGAAACTCTAATCCGTATTGAAGAAGATTCGACGCACATCATGTGTGAGAATGACGAGTCGCTTAGGGTGAAGCTGCAGGACCTGGTCCTCAAATTCCTGCAGAAATTCTAGACTTTATCCTGCCAAAGTTCACACGCCCTGCTCTCTTTAGCCTTCTAAAGGGGGAGAAGCCTAAACCAAGGATTTGGGGTTACAAGGTAGGGGAGCAAGCTTGAAAACCATGTCAGCAGTTGCCCGCCTTTGATTTGTGAGCGACTCAACAGGTAGGCGTGCTATTCTCTCTCCTGAAAGGAAGATGATAAGAACCGCTGTTTATAGGAACCAAAGTTATGGAGACCCGATTAATTCTATCTAGATACCTTGCTATAAAAATGCCCTTCTGTTTATTAACTGCAGCGTAAAAGATGGGATTTGGCTGATATTACAACTGCAGCAGAATCCAGAACAGTTGATGAACAGCCTTTCCTGCCATCTGTCCTTTTTTCTTTTTCTTTTTTTTTTATACTAAAATTAGGGGAGAAATAAATGTTAAAGATGTATTTAGTTTCAAGTTTAATTTTATTTTTTAAACTTTGTAATACTGAAGTTCTTTATACAGACCTGATACAGACCCGAATAAAATACAGACCTGCTTTGTTTTAACTGATGGCTCATTTTAAATACATGATAAACATAAGGCTAAGAAATTACTTCTTAGCTGAAGGTTATTCAGAAGCTGCATTGGGCTTCCACATGTATGGAAGTAGCATCGACGATAGAACAAATATCCAATTCCCCCAACCTCACCTCAGATTTGAAAGCATACTCTTAATTTGTCTACTGTTCGTCAGAACCAAAACAAGAGATGATAATCATCTATCAGATCTGGGAGCAATGGAACTTTGTATGAGTTCACCACCAGAGGTGGGTTCCAGCAGGTTCTGACTAGTTCTGGAGAACCTGTAGCAGAAATTTTGAGTACTTTGGAGAACCGGTAGTAAAGATGCTGACTGGCCCCGCCCCCATCTATTCTCTGCCTCACAATTCCCAGCTGATTGGGAGGAAATGGGGATTTTACAGTAAGCTTCCCCTGGAGTGGGGTGGGAATGGAGATTTTACAGTATCCTTCCCCTGCCACGCCCACCAAGCCATGCCACACCCACCAAGCCACACCCACAGAACCGGTAGTAAAAAATTTTGAAACCCACCACTGTTCACCACTCTCCATGTGATTACAGTTGTGGGGAAAGTGGTGTTCTTGGTATTCTACAAATCTGATGTCACTCATGTAGTTGCTTCCATAATCTCATGAAACTTGTTTGACCAGTTCAGATTATGGAGCACTTTTCTTTAGATTCAGAGATCAAGCAAGAGCACTGAGACTTATATACCGCTTCACAGTGCTTGACAGCCCTCTCTAAACGGTTTACAGAGTCAGTATATTGCCCCCAACAGTCTGGGTCCTCATTTTACCGATCTCAGAAGGATGGAAGGCTGAGTCAACCTTCAGCCAGTGAGAATCAAACTGCTGACAGTCGGCAGAATAAGCCTGCAATACTGCATTCTAACCACTGCGCCACCCCAGCCCTGAAAATCATCTCATGTCAAGCTCTCCTGGCTCATGCATCATGAACATAAATATGATTTTTATTTAAAAGTACATTGGAACTTACACGGTAGTTGTAAGTCTTACCCTTAAGTAGTGTCCTGCTTACAATAGCATGTGCTCCTAAGTATACTTCCCTTTTTTTGGCACAGTTGATCAGGCAGAAATATTACGATTATACAAGACTAGTCGTAATGCACGACTTTCTCCTATTGCTTTTTTTTTCTTTTTTGGAGAAAAAGAAAGAAATCGTCTAACATTCACTTGTGAATTGCATTACTTCCTCTATTCCTGGCCCAATCATGCAGAAAATGAATATCTGGTCAGCTACAATGAAAAGCTTAGTTAAATGATCAAAGGATAGAGCAGTTGCTGCTTGCCGAGGTTCCATTGTCACAATTTGGCCCCAGGATAGCTATTTAAGACCTGCTAATCTTCTCCTTTTCATTCCTGAACAGACCCTGCATAATATACTTTTTTCCCTCTCCTCCCTTGCTTCTTGAAAGGGCAAATTTTGGCTTGTCTGTGAATACTACTAAAACAAGCACTAGTTTTATTATTGACCCCAAATGAAAGAGACTTGAGGGATTTTTCCCATCATTATCCCCCCATCCTCCCCAGCTATGATACAGCCTCTGCACACTTGATGTCAAAGTACTGTAAAGCCCACAGAGAGAGGTTTGACTGCCTGTGGCTGAGACATGACAACTGCTTTACAGAGCATGAGAAAGAAAAGCTATTATCGCTTATAACAGTTGGTGACGCAGGTTACATGCCCATCACATTTATGTTAAATTGAAATAACACAGATGCAAACAAATTGGAACAGCGAGGGGCCAGAGACCTCCCCTACCGAGAAGCAATGCACAAAAGCCGATGTCTGAAAGCAGGAACGTATTTCCCACTGGGGACCACAGCAAGTCTGCAATTACTTAGTAAACACAGTGGAGAATGAATAAACAGAGGCACAAAATGAAAAGGCTTCAGCACCAGCCCCATTGCCGCCCCCCACCCACCTGCCCTCTTACTGTATCTTGCTGGGTTTTGCAATTTTCCTCCCAGATTGTGTTCTGTCTTTAAGAACTGTGTTCCATCAATGGGCAATTCCTTTAAGTTTGGCAGATGGATGTCAGCCCTCTCCGAAATTGGGGTGAGGTCTTTTTTTTTCCTCTTCCCCAGTTCCATTAAACTGTAATTGTTTTCTCATCTTGGGAAAGCAGACCTGGTTTAGCTTTTAGTTGTGTTAATAATAATAAAAAAAAAAAAGATGAAAGGAAAATTCAATGGGCAGCAGTACGAGGATCCCAGGGTTTTACTCAGTGGCTAGAAAAGAACAGAAAATATACAACATCTGTATAGCAGACAATCATTGTTTTCTGTATAAACAAATACAAAAAACCCTTATGTGAATGCAGATGGGCTAGGGTTAGGGGTGGATTCTGAATAAGACAACTAATGTTTGGACATGGAATTGGTTGCTTTGCTCGTTTTTAATAAAGCACTAGAAAAAAATATAAATGTCTGTGTGAGCATACAGCAGAAAGAGTGAGTACTGTTTTTTTTAAAAAAATTACTTACTCATATGGCATAATATAGAACATAGATTTCTGCCAAGCAAGACACCAGGTTGGCTATCCAGCTCCAAAAAGTAACACAAACCAACCTATTTAAAAAAGTAAGAGACAGGATTCAATTCAAAATTGGGAAGCCTTGCTGATAAACATATATAGAATGCAGCTTTCCATTACAGGATCTGAAGGCTGTGTGTCTTCAAAACAGATCTCTGCAGTCAGTGAGAGCTTTGACTAGAGATTATTAGAGGCTCTAATACCTGCCTAGCAGTCATTAAAGTACTTTGAACATCTGAAAGTTCCACGGAGTGCATCCTTCACGTAGCAGGACTGTTTCTGAATCATTAGCTGTGAAGCCTCTTCATTATCTTGTTCTTGCCGTTTAATCTATTATCTTTATACTTAAATGCCACAGCAGTCAACAGCATGGAAGTTGGTTTTTTGCTGGATTTGGAAATTGGATTTGGGAGACCACCAAGATATGCCAGAAGTGTGGACTTAAAAGCGTTCCAACAGGAAAACCTGGCAGGAGTACATCATGAAGCCTTCAGGGTGGCTTGACTTTTAGCAATGATGTGGCAGAACTAGGCAGATCTTCAGTGCCTGAGCCAGAAAAGGAATTTATTTGGTATTGGATTTATATCCCACCGTTTTGTGTTGATGGTCAAGACAGCATTCAGTGTTCCCTCTTAATTGGCCTGTGAAGTACCCTATTTTCCCCAAAATAAGACATCCCCTGATAATAAGGCCAATCTGGCTTTTGAGCGCATGGCAATAAGGCCAAGTGCTTATTTCAGGGTTCAAAAAACTATAAGACAGGGTCTTATTTTCCGGAAAACATGTAGATTGGGCTGAGTTTTTGTGGATTTTAATGCTCCTTTGTTTTCCTTAACAGCGTGTTCCTCTTACTCGGTGGTGGGATTCTACCGGTTCGGGCAAGCCATTAAGTCCAACTTTCAGCCGTGAGCGAACTGATTCGCTCTGATTTTGAAGTGGGCCCACCTGCCCGGCCCTGCATTATACTCACCTATATTTCCCTTTCCGAAGCCCAGCTGATCGGTGCGGCAGAGTGGATTGCCATGCCTCAGCTGTTTTCCTTGCCAGCAGCAATGCGGAAGACAGTATACTAAATAGCATATTGCCCCCAACAATCTGGGTCCTCATTTTACCCACCTCGGAAGGATAGAAGGCTGAGTCAACCTTGAGCCGGTGAGATTTGATCCGCTGATCTGCTGAACTAGCATCAGCTGAAGTAGCTGCAGTACTGCACTCTAACCACTGCGCCACCTCGGCTCTTTTAAATTAAAAAACCAAACAAGACTAACCAGAGCTAGTTAATACTTGGAAAGCCCAATGTTGTAGGCTAGGCCAAGGAGTTTTTAAGAAATTCCCAAAAGCACCAGTGGAAATTTGTTGATACAAAACTAATCACCATGAGTCAAATTTGATTGGCAAAGGCCTTTATAGTTAACGGATGCAAACAATAATTCAAACCAAAAGGTTAGTTCCATTATCAGAGTAAGCTCTGATTAAGGTCACAAGATCCTGTTATCTATATGGAAATCCAGACTAGCTATGTTACAGTCTAGAACGGTTATCTCCCTGATCCAGATACGAAGGTATGTTTAAATGATTTCATTCACCCACCTACAGGTCTGGTCATCTGGAGGAGGGAGGGGCTGACAAGATTCATTGAAAATCAGAATACCTTTACACTCAGCCCTGCCTCTTTAAGTGTAATAAATAATATTAACACTGAAATCTCCAATAAGTCTCATGAAAGTCAATAGGACTAGGCTCTCTTGGCACATCCCAGGCTCTTTGCCACGTAAGTTAATATTTATATATAAATAAGCATTGTAAAAAGTAGAAGCCGGAATCTGCAAAGATATCTCCAAGGTAATTCAAGACTATTAAAAAAAATTCTACCATGTTTCCCCGAAACATGTCTTATATAAGACCCTGCCTTATATTTTTTGGAACCCCAAAATAAGCCTGTGGCCTTATTTTCGGGGGCGGTCTTATTATTTTGGGGTGCGCGGAGCAAGACAGGGCTCTTCTTGCCATCTTACCTGATTTCCACCTCTGTCCAGTGGTGGGATTCAAGTAATTTAACACCCGGTTCTCTGCCCTAATGATTTCTTCCAACAACCAGTTTGCCAAACTGCTCAGAAAGTTAACAACCGGTTCTGCCGAAGTGGTGCGAACTGGCTGAATCCCACCACTGCCTTGTCTCCCTAACCCTAATCTGAGGAAATGGGGACCGGCTACGCATGCGTTTAAATATTTTTGGAGAGGGCTTATTTTCAGGGGAGGGCATATTATTTTAGCGCATGCACACAAAAGCACAATTGGGCTTATTATCCGGGGAAGTCTTATTTTCTGGGAAACGGTATGAATGCATCTAGCGTACAAACAGAATCCAAACATTTTATTTAAAAAAATGAGAATGGGCAAGTGACAGCAATCCAATGCTTTGTTTGGAAGTTAATTAACTTTCCCAGCAGGAAAAAAAAATGATAGTGAACATTATTGTTCATTAATGCTTTGTGGCTAGTTTGACCTATTGCAATTGTTTTTGTGAATGGGCACATCCTCCCTTCACACCAGCCAGTTTGAAAGAGGAGAAGAATATGCTTTTAATATTCCAAATGTGCTCAGGATTCAAAGAAATTGGAGAGCACCGTTATAAGACAAGCTTCAGCCATAACAAGGAAGGAAGGAAGGGCATTGTTCGTATCTGAAACAATCACTATTCAAGTGAGATGGAAGGGAAGCTCAATCCAGCAGGAACAACATGAATACGCTTGTGTATCTTTTAACACCTGTTTCTAGCCTGGAGGAACTTTCTCATTTCCTTCCACTTCCACTCCCTTGTGCCAGAGGGCAAGATGTATTTTTTAATACTGATGTGAGCCATTTTAAGATACAAGCTTTGTCTAAAAACAAGGGTAACGTGTAGTAAAGAAAGCTATAAAATTAAAAAATGAAGGCTTCTAAAATTAGTTTTTCAGGACCCAACCATCTTCCACAGTTCAGATTCATGTTAATGTTGAAATTATTATTTTTTTTAAAAAAATCACAAATTGGTAGTCATGGTAGATTTTTTTTAATCTTGAGTGCACACTGCTTTTTCCTAGCCAGGGCTAATGCTTTGCACCCACTTTAGAAGAGCCATCAGATGGAGAACCCATTGATACCAAAGCAACAAGTGCGAAATGAGTTCTCCTAAGGGACTATTTGTTCCTCCTGTCCCCTCAACTTCATCACAGTTCCCAGGAAAAAATGACAGCTTGTAGTAAGCTGTAAGATGGCTGTTCCAGATGGAACACAGCAATAGTGGTGTATCTAAATCATTAAAGCCACTGGCCAAAGCACATCTTTTTAGTTGCTCCCTTGGGCATTTCCTTAAAACCTGAATCAAAACACGTTTTCTGAATTCTTTCTATAGAATATGTGCTTTTACAGCACGGGTGTCAAACTCGATTTCATTGAGGGCCGCATCAGGGTTTTGTATGACCTTGGGGGGGGGGGTGTGGAGGGGCGTGGCCAGCTCGACCTCACTTGTGTCGGGGGCCTGTGATAACCCACATGCTCTGCCAGCAAAAACAGGCTCCCAAGCTGTTTTCGGCTGCGACTGCATCCTGCAACCCTCTGCCAGTGAAAACAGAGCTCAGGAGGACTGCACAGAGCCCTCAAGAGCTCCGTTTTGACTGGCAAAGGCACCACGGGCCAGTCCTTTGCTGTTTCCAGGGCAGTCCTGTGGGCCAGATCTAAGCACCCCATGGGTCGGATCTGGCCTCCAGGCCTTGAGTTTGACGCCCATGCTTTACAGTTGCATTTGAATTTGATCTACTCAATACAGATGTTTTTCCAAAAGCATCAAACTCTTTTATTATCTGCACAGGGTTTTGTTTTTGTTTTGCTTTTTTACAAATTCTACTAGCTCTGCTCCTGGCAATAACCAACAGCTGCAATATGGGTAAAACAGAAGGCTCTATCCTCTTAGGAATACTGCTGCCACTTCTGTGAACAGTGGAAACATGTAGGAAGCAAGTAAAGATCAAATGAGATGTTGAACCCTGTTTTCCTGCCTCCCATTTGAAAATATAAAGGCTTTTACATGTAGATTTATGACTGCCAGCATATGTACAACTGTGAGTTAAGGATCAAATCCTTAGTAGTCCAAATCCAATACAAGTTCTCATCCTTCTGCCTAAAATATAAAATTAACATTTTATTTTTCACATCTGTGCATTTCCACAAATAGCATTATCACTAACACCACAGCCAACATAACCACTGTAACAGTAATAATAAAAGAGTTGCACAAACCAAAGCAAATGTAATTAAGACGTTCAATGGCTCAGGGATGTTTTAAATTGATTTTCAATTCAGCACCATGGCCAGTTCTGTGCCAGAAAGGTCAGCTGTTGACAATGGAGCACTTAGGGCCATTGCTTTTCAATCTGCATGGCTCACATGTTTTCCATCATCAACTTTCTTTCATTGTGAATGGCTGACAATTAGACACATTCAAGGTAAACTCAGTGTTTATTTTATTCTTTTACAAAATTCAGCATATGAGTATTGTGCTCAAGGTTTTAGAGCCCCAAGGCTTTAGACTCACTTTTTTTCCCTTAAACCATTATTTAAAATGTGACACTCACCAAGCTTTTTTTAAAAAAAACAAAACCCTGTAGCAGAGTAGGGAGAAAGGAAGGGCCATTTACAGTGGTTGGCATTCCAGAATGCCATGAAATAGGAAGTTTTCCCTCTGGTTTACCATCCTGTTCTCAAAGGAAAGGAAATCCACCATTTTGACCGAAAAGCATATCAACTACAGCAGAATATCAGTTGGAATTTTTACCATGCGTGGTGAAAGTATGGTGAGATCTGCTGATTGATTTGAAGGCCTGATAAAAGTACAGTTCATATGATTGTTTATTTTCTTCTTATTTTCACTGAAAGAATGATACATAAAAAGCAACATGTTCTTTCTCCCAGCAGATCAAGCATGAAATCCAGTAGAGTAAGACTCGATCTAAGCTTCTTCACATTCTATGCCTTTCCAAATTCATATTTGGGATGATACTTAAAGTGACTATCCATCACCAGTAGATACTTAAAACCCAAGAGAGGGTACGTGTGTTATAAACTTTATAAATGAAGAGATGGCACTTGCTTATGTCTTTGAAGCGTATTAGGGTTGTAATATGGGTTTCCTCATACATGATAGAGGTCTGGAAGCATCACAGCTTACTATGGACGATCAGGATAGCCCTATCTATTGAGGGGAACAACTTGGATTAATTGCAAGCTATAACACAAAGATGAAAGGACTCCTGTTGCAGCGTAAATACTCCAAGCTTAAGAAAAAAATACAATCTCAACTCAAAATTGATGCCTGAAAGAACTGGATAAGCAAATGACTTGCTCAGCCTGGAAAATGGGATGAGTCACATATTTACGAAGAAGTAATTTTCTGAGCAAGTAACGAGTCGGAGTAAGACAAAATACCATCAACGCATAGCTACCTTCACCCCCAAAAGGCTTAGTTTAAATTGAGTATAAAGAACAATGCCCTGAATACACTTAGGTCTGTATGTGCATGCAAACCTAAATGTGTAAAAGAGGTAACAACAGGCCAGTCAAACTCAACTTAAACCAAACATGATTGATGAAATACTTCCAACTTGCCCTTCTTTTTGTCTTTTCTTTGGGGGGAGGGGACATTCAACCACCTATGAGTTCAGCAGCATCACTAAATAACTGCAATCTAAATGTGGGGCAAGGACCCACTTCAGTGAGGAATGATCAGCACCATGTTCTGTTACTTTATCAAGGACAGATCTGTGCTGTTCTCGTGCAAATGAGAGGCTATATATTTACCTAGGATTGGCTATTCCTTAAGACTGTGATAGGACTGATAATTCTGAGAATTTGTAATTTAGAGTAAATGTTAAAAGGGGAAATAAGGAAATGGGTAGTTAATACTGCCCAAATATGGTAACATTCAATACAGCTAAGCTACAAATAAGCAGTACAACTCTACAGAAGTTTTGGCATTACCAAATGGTCCATGGGGGAAGAGGCACATAGAAATTATATTCCCTCAGAAACATTTGTTACAGGAGTGCCAACTTTTTATAGATGCTATAGAAATCTGGGTAATTTATTAATAATTATCTTTCCACAAATGAAAAGAAACAGCTGAAGTGAAGACTCAATTAAGGTTAGGGGTTTAGAAATGACAGCAGTTATTACACCCATTTCTCAGTTGCTCCAAAACCATTTACTGGTGGCCTATTTTGGGAAAGAGTGTACTGGAATGGACCTCTTTGAAAATTAGCAATTTGGGGTATGAAAGGTAGAAAAAAATGCATCTTATACATAAGATGAGACTCACTCACACACCTACACGCACATTGCCAACAAGAAATGTTTTAAAAACGGCTATGAATGTAGTTAAAATGAAAAGGGGATACCGGGAGGAAAAGGGCTAAGAAACTAGGCCACCGGAACCTGTTCAGTTCATGCCTATGTCTGCAGAATTGATCCCGGAGGTTGGAATCGATACAAATTCCATTAGCAAGCCAGAACCATTTCTTTGTCTTGAACGCAACAGGCCCACGACCACATAGAAGGAAGACGGTACAGAAAATATCTGCGCATGCAAGAGATGTAGAATTATGGCAGATTCACTACAAGTCCTTGTCCAAAGGGTTTTCACAAAGATCTCACTAATCTTTGAGACACATCTGTTTCTTTTAGCCTGTTCTGTTGGCACTATGCTCATAAGTAACATAGTTGTCCATATTTTATGGCTGTATTCACATGACACATCGAAATACAAACTAGCAATCCACCAGTTTAGATTCCCATGCTGCTCAAACTCAGCCTGCGCAGTTAGTCTGTGTTTCAGTATGTCATGCAAACCCAGAAAATTGGGTCAATTGAATAAAACCATGGTCCAGTTAACCATAAGGAAACTTGGCATGAAAACAGAATCAATAAATAATCTGTCAATCAAGACCTCTGAGCTGAATCAAATCTTCCAAGGCCAGGGAGACAGTGGAACAGAGCTTTGTTAATGGCAGAAAAAGCAGCATCTAGGATCTGAGAAGGAAAAGTAGAAAGGGGGTTCCAGCTATCTTTCCTCTGAGGCAACTAGCAGCCGTGAATTGGGAGCGCAGACAGGAAGTCACCGTGGTGTTGTGAGATAATCCATCAGCAGGCACACAGGACAGGCAGCGTTCTGGGAGGACCTTGCTTTACAACGAGGTCAGTGAGAGAGAACAAAAAGGAAAAAGCTTGACCATAGCAATGAGCTCCTTGGAGCTACTAAGGGAAACAGATGAGATCTGGGATTCTGGGTGGAGGGAATGCGTAATTTCCTCTGTGAAAGCCAGATCTGAAGCACATTAGACCAAAGAGCAAGCAGTTATGAGCCTCTGGTGACCAAATCCAACTTTCCCAACTGTATAACTTGCTCACTAAAGAATACAGGAATTTCTTAGGTCTCTGCTTCCCTCCAAGCATCATTAGGCTGGGAAGAAAAGAAAATCAAATTAAAGTTCCCTCCTCCCCCCATCCCAAAAGGTCTTAAAAGGCATATCTAAAACACTTTCATTTTAAATAATAATTAATATTCTTAAAACCCCAGTTATACCCTTGGTGAAACAACTTACTGGGGATCTAAAGAAAGTCTTTTATTTTTTCTGAGTAAGTGAGTCAAAGCTGTCTCGTTCAACGGAGTCCTGTGCCATACAGTTCTGGCAGAGCTTGTGTCCCAATATAAACAGAAAGGGGCAACTGTCCCCCAGTTCATTGACCTTTCTGCCTTGTCCATAGGCCAGTTCCAGACATCCACAGCTGTGTCTTCTGTTTAGATGAATTTGAAACATTTAGTCTTGTCATGTGGTAACCGGGTCTTGAAGAGGACTGAGTCAACACGGAACTGCGTATACAGCAAGGGCATGTAGCCATAGACTTTGACAAAGAAGTTGATGCATTTGTGCCGCTCATGAAAATGGGAGTCATCATGAGAGAGTGCTTGAGGACAGCCAGGGCAACGGAAAGTCCACCGGGAAGTCACCTGGGCACAAGAGAGCAGGAAACATGATCATATTATATTCATGTTCTTGGGGAAAAACTGCCTATCTCAATATTTCGGCAAGCACTGACCTTGATTGGTGGTTTCCTAGTAATATGAGAAACCAGGAAGTTCATGGCAATATCCTCACAGTTGATATATTCATCTACCATATCACGGATGGCCTGTGGCATCACATAAGAATACAGGTAGGCGTAGTACTACAAGCAGAAAGAAAAATGAGCACACATTTAAAAAGTACAAAAATGTTACTGAAGAAGTAGAAGCAAAATCGTTTATCCAAAGACGTTAGATATGCATACTAACTTTACCCTTTAATCAAGATACACACGTATAATAAAGTTTTCATGACAGCTAACATATGTGCTCTTTAAGAGGCAAAGTGACATTATCAAAAGTGAAAACATGAATTTATTATCTCTAGATACATCTTCTCACTGGAACAACAGAACTTGAATGAGTCTGGATATAAGGCAGGAATCAGATTCAATAGGCAATTTGTGACTCAAGTTCAATAATCCCAATGAGCAAACAACCCTATTCAGTCCAAACCCAGGATTTTGACTGGTCAAAATGGTCATACAGTAAAATGTAACCCTTGATAGGGAACAGCAACACAGAGATTATTAGTAGAGGAGCCTGAGTGGCATAGCAGGCTAATGCCTCCTACTAAGGCAGCATTTAACATCCAGCTGCCTGCAATTACTGCGAGTTCTAATCTCACCAGGCTCAAGGTTGACTCAGCCTTCCATCCTTTCTAAGGTGGGTAAAATGAGGACCCGGTTTGTGGGGGCAATAAGCTGACTTTGTATAAAATATACAAAAGTATGAAGGCTATTGCTTAACGCATTGTAAACCGCCCTGAGTCTCCGGAGAAGGGTGGCATATAAATAAAATTTAAAAAAAAAGTAGCTGTCCTCCTTTACTTCCAACACATAGTACATCAAAGCCAAACATACTTGCACAGCAACACATAGCACATAGAACTGCTCCTGGAGCACATAGAAATGCTCCTGGTCACAGATTGATATCACTATTTCCAGACTAGACTTGCGTTGGAAAACTAAGGAAAAACTTAAATTCTCCACAACTAGTAATCTTGCAATTTTCCTCATTAGAGCAAGTATTTGGCCTAAGTCATTATGAAATACGGTTCTCTCTAAGGATTTGCCACTTACTTTGTGGAAAAAAGCAGCACCCGTCAGCACCATGGACAGTTCACAGGAGTAATTGGAGTTGTAGAGCCAGGACTGGTGAGGGATGTCCCATGCATGGTACCTCCCAGGGAATCCTACAATGCGGTCCCGAGCTTCTCTCCAGACCCTACAAAGACAAACAAAATAACTTAAAGCAGGCAGAGAAGAGGTGGAACATGCTGGAGAGACAAGAAACAGAGAGATGTTTGCTATTGCATGATCCCTATTATTGAGTTGTCTACATTACACATTTAGATTTTTTAAAATTTAAAAAGGTTTAAAGGGTTCCTCCACCCCCACTTTCTAGAATTGGGATGAATGGGCCTCCACTTCAGATGCATTAAACTACAATAATACTCTCAATCTTTTTTTGTGAGAAAAACTGGTGAAGTGATATAACACTTCAACTCTCTTTTTCACTGCTTGATCTTGAGCACAAATAACAATCCAAATTCTAATTATTTATTTTGGCAGTGAAACCTGAGACCATCTCCTATTGAGGCTATATTCAGACGTTCCAACACTAAGAGAGCGTGTAAAGCTTTTGAAAAAAAGAGCTTCACAATGGCAGGAATGAATATAAAGCACCTCTTTTCAAACCATTAAAGCAGCCACATCATTTTCAACAAAATTTCTCTATCTTTCTGAAGCAGTCGTCGAAGCTTTAGAACCAATTTGGTTGCTTTTAACAATTTGAAAAGAGCTGCTTTTCTTGCATGGGAACTTTTATCCAAAAATCCTGCCTTCTTGTTGCTCTGTCTTCCAATATTGGCTTACATCCCTGTCTGTGATATTCCCATGGCTGTTTATGTCAGCCAGCAAACAACAGGCTCTTTTAATAGTGGTATAAATAGCAATTTGTTACTAAAAATGAAGTATGCTAAAAACGAGTGTCTCCATATGGTGGGAGTTAAGAACACAGAGAAATGCAATCACATAGCTGATTTTTTCAGAAAATATCCTATAAGGTTGGGAAAGATTATTTTTACTTGTAAGGAAGGAAGGAAGGGAAGGGAAGATAGTCAAGCCGTAAGATAATTGTTTTCGTTCTTCAGCTTTAAAAATACTATAAATGCGACTGCTTGAGGGCTCCTGGATTGGAGCTGAAAGGCAAAAGGGATGCAGTATGCTCCCTCCCACATGCTCAGGGCACTTGGTACCATGTCCAAGAATTTTATAAGATACATCAACAAATTGCAGCTTCCTGCAAGAACACCAGCGGAACTGCAAAAAACTGCACTACTTGGAACATCATACATCTTAAGAAGGTACTTGGTTGATACCTAGGACGCTGGCAGCAACCCATACCAACCATTAGCACCAGTCAATGGTATTTGTGATGCATTTTTGAATGTTCAGTTGACTGAGTTTCATGTTTAATGAATAAAGTAAATAATAATAATAATAATGCATGAAGACCAGTGTTATAATGGCAAACATGAAAGAAAGTTATACATTGGCTTCAAAATTCCATACTTCCCAATACAGCACAGAAATGGTCAAAGCAAGTAACGATAACAGGAATTGTAATCCTCCATAGCTGCAAATCTTGATGGAAACAGACAATTAGTTCAGACCTGATACTAATGGCTGATGATTAAAAAATAGATTTCACTCACCGGAATCCAAACATGATCTCATCATGGCGAAGGTGGGCATCATCATCGATGGACAAAATGGCTTCTGTTTCAATCTCATCCCAGGGCAGAAACCGATTATTCAAACTATTCTTCTCAGTCCGTACAACCTAAAAATATATACAACTTTAGACTTGTTTTTTTGTCTTTTCTTTAGGGTATCATATCTAATAATGGCCATAATGGATATAATCACACCAGAATTTGTTTAAGCAGATATATGACATAAAGTACAAATCAGATATATCAGAGCTCGTCGCCTCTTGTCCTAGCCACGCCCATCCCCCGGGCTTACTTTTGGGGTAGGGCTTTTATTAGGCCCACCCCCCCCAAAAAAGGCAGGCTAGGGCTTATTTTTGGGGTGGGTCTTATTTTTGGGAAAACACAGTATATAGGCATGGCAGAAGAATAGTAAACTACATTTCTCTTGGGGGAGAAGGTAGAGTTTTGGAAAAATGGTGGGAAGTTATGACAGTGCTTGACTCCAGTTTTGTCCTTAACTTAGGGTAGTCTTCTCTTGCCTGCTGGCCCTGACCCCTCCCTAAACTTTAATACTTAAGATCACTCAGTTGTCCATCTGGGTGCTCTTTTTGGACTTTCCATGACAGACCATGAGAAAAGATTCCCATTTGGATGCTGCCTTTCCCCCATGATGTCTACTGATTATTGTGACAGGCTAAATATGCCAGGGGTTTTTTTGGGGGGGGGGTGTTTATTTGCATAAAACCTTTTCATGGGGAAAATATCAAACACACAGTGCACAGTTTGAATTGGTATATCTTATTCAAAGAAAGATTTTGGCACTAAATTGCCAAAGATTTTGTTGCCTGTTTCTGTCTCTTTGGGATAAGAGTCCCTCTTTGAGGGAGATGGGCAGATCAGAAAATGGGAAAATAGTTCAACAAGCAAACAAACAAACAAAGAAGCAAGGTAGGGCTGAATGGAAAGCCAGGGTTTGGCTGGAAGCAAAATCTCTGATCTCTACTCAGTGTATTCTTTGTGAGTTCATCGTGTACGGGTATACGTTCATTGGAGAGCAACTGTTTGCCTCCTTGGGAAATCAGAGTATATAAACTGCTATTCTAAAATATCCAGTTCCCACTGCTACAAACATAAATAACTCTTTCCCACAATCACCAGAGTGATATTTTTTTTAAAGCAAGCAATGCCTACGAAGAAAGATAGAGCACTGTGGCAATAAAAGGTCATTAAATAAGAGTACCCTTGGATCCTATCATAAAAAGAAATCCTGCCCTGAACAGTGGAAAATATTTATTAAAAAGAACTGGGTGACAGTTGATATGATTAAGATCCTGCATTAAGTCAACATTAGCCTTTCCCCCCTTGTCAACAGCTAACAGAAGGGAGAAGGCAAGCAGCATTTTAGAAAATATTAATCCAAAGCTGAAACATAATTAATTAGAAGGAAAAACACAATAAAAACAGAATGGTTAATCAATTACTAAGCCCCAATGCACAGAACTGCCACTCTGGGTTCTCCTGACCTCTGGACATTAAAAAAAAAAAGACATGTTACACTGTATTCCCAAAAGCCTCTGCTGTTATAGCATGGTCTATCCTCTCTAAGAAGGATGAGAGAGCGAAATACTTCCAAATACCAGAAACAACGGATGAAATAATAGAAGAACCGTTATTTATTCAGAGCTCTACATGCATCTATTACAGCCTCATCTCTATGAAGATTGCAAAGCTTTAGATTATGTGCAAAAGATACACATTGCATATATATGCCCAGGGGTGGGCTTCAAAAAATTTAGCAAGGGGTTCTCTGCCTGGTTGCTGGGTGGGCATGGCCATGGTGGGCGTGGCCTATTTGGCCTCCTGCACCATGGTGGGGAGAGGTTTTTTGCCCTTCCTGGCTTCCGGAGGCTTTGTTCGAGCCTCCGGGAGGGTGAAAACAGCCTCCCCAGGTTCCGGAGGCCCTCTGGAGGCCTGAAACAGCCCTGTTTCTGGGCTTCCTGAACTTCCAGTAAGCCTGTTTTTCACCCTCCCTGAGCCTCCGTGTGTGCCCTGCATTTACCTGCATCCAAAATGGGCCACGTGGGGACTCCTGGGAGAGGAGGGGTGGGGTGGGAAGGGCCAGCCAGGAATGGGATCTGGAGGTTCTCCGAACTGCACAGAATCTTACCTAGAGGTTCTCCCGAACCCCTGCGAACCTCCAGCAACCCACCCCTGTATATGACTTGATGGAACGTATCATTTCTTAAATAAGGAAATTAGTAATATCATACAAGCATAAAAATATCCAGCTGTTCTCTTCTCAACAATTATGGTGGCTAATTAATTTTTAAATAATTAAAAAGCAGAATTAGTCCTTACATTTTCTGGATCTTCAATATATAATAGTCTACACCACAGAATGCATTCAGAAAGATTTTACATTTTTGTTCCACACAGTTTGGGCAACAATCAATAATCATTATTGTACTAACAATCATGCACCTGTAAAGCTATATTGATTTTTACAGAAGGAAAGAGTATTTACTTGGAGATATTTAAGGTGCAAAAAGCCTGTGAATCAATATATTCTAGGCAAGTGTCTCAACCAGTTACATCAATTCTCCAGCTACTTTCTTGTGAAGATCACCATATACAGAAAACACTGTTGAGGAAAAAGAAAGGGATTTTTTTTCTTAGACTATCTGAAATAAGCAGCTTGATACTAGGAAACAGATTGAGCTCGTAATCCTGACTACATTCACTAAAATAAGGTTTGATTTAAATCTGAGATATTCATTTGGATACTTTTTGCAATAATAATCTGCCATAATATACCACATAAACTGCATACAATATTGAGCCACGGTGGTGCAGTGGTTAGAGTGCAGTACTGCAAGCTACTTCTGCTGACTGCCGGCTGCCTGCAATTTGGCAGTTCAAATCTCACCAGGCTCAAGGTTGACTCAGCCTTCTATCCTTCCGAGGTGGGTAAAATGAGGACCCAGATTGTTAGGGGCAATATGCTGACTCTGTAAACCGTTTAGAGAGGGCTGTAAGGTACTGTAAAGCGGTATATAAGTCTAAGAGCTATTCCTATACAATATACAGTGAATATAGTGTAAGAGATTAGTAAAGCAAACAACATAAACCAAACCTGAGGATTTTGCTAGCTGAAAACCTTTTCTCTTGATATCTAGGTGGCATAAGGATCTTTCTTCTCTTCATTAGTAAAACAATTACCTATTATATAGGCCAGTGATAGCTAACTTTTTCCGGACTGAGTGCCCAAAGCGTGCATGCATGCGCATGAATGAGCACACATGCAACCAAACTCCCAAAACGCAATGCATGCACGTCCCCCGCGCATGCGCCCCAATCCCTGCGCACGCACCCTGCCCCCCATGCATACATGGCAGAGACCCGAAGACCAGCTGGCTGGCGGGAGGCACCTGCATATGCGCAGCAGAGCTGAATTGGGTGACAGCTGAAGTGCCATCAGAGCGGGCACTGCGTGCCACCTCTGGCACGAGGGCCATAGGTTCGCCATCACGGATATAGGCTAATTAGAAGAATCAGTGAAACACATCAGCAATGAAGAAGGGCCATATTTGACATTTGAGTAGAGTACTATAGACCAACTCCAAAAAGTAGACAGAATCAAACCACACCTAACCTTAAATTCATTTAATTCAGATGTGACACGAAATATTTTATTTATTTAGTACTGCATTTAATATTTTCCCCCACTGTGACTTTAAAAATTATAGTGACAGCAATGTAGATAAGGATGTGCGCTTCTGTTTTATAAGCAATAATATCCAAATCAAGTTGTGTACGATTGGAACTTATCAGATCCCGTCTACAGAAATCAGGATTTCATCAGCAAATTTGTAAGAAGTATCTAGGTTTTTAAGAGTATCTAGGTTTGCTGTTAGACAAGCTTCCAAACAGCTGCCCAAATTCTGCAGACAATATGACAATTGTCATAGATTGTGGAACTTGTCTACACTGCTGGAGGTCAGCTAGATTGAAAGAGCTACACTGAATTTCATTTTCTTAGATAGGGCCCAGGGTTCAAATCTGTTGAGATCCATCTGAATCTTAAGCCCATCTTCTGGAATGTTGGTTATGCCTGCCAGTTTAGTGTCATCTGCAAATGTGATGGTTTGTGCTTCTATTCCCTCATTTAAATCTAAATTCCTCTCTGAGCAAAGGCAGTATTGCTAACAATACTATGCCATTATGGAAATAAATTTGTTTGGTTCTGTGACATAATTACATTTGCTATGTGGCTGCTTGATGAATAATGGGATCCAAAACTGTTGCAGACTGAGGAAACAATGGCTGCCAAGAGTCTAAAAGAAACAGCAAAGCTAGAAAGATGTAGACAAGTACCTTCTTTCTTGCAAAGCAAGTTTCTAATTCTAATTCTAGCAAACTAATATTACCAGTTAAAAGAATAATTCAGTGTGGTACATGGCTGATCAATGCACTTTTTTTTTCTATTTTATTCAATTTAGAAACTAAGCAAACCAGACGTATCTATTAAGAGCCCTGGTGACGCAGCGGTTAAAGTACAGTATTACAAACTCTGCCCACAGCCTGGAGTTTGATTCTGACAGAGCTCGAGTTTGACTCAGCCTTTCATCCTTCCAAGGTTGGTCAAATGAAGACCCAGATTGTTGGAGGCAAGATGCAAATAATGCTGACATTTTAAACTGCCCAGAGAGTGCTAATAAACACCATGGGGCAGTATATATGCCTAAATGCTATTGCTATTGCTATTAATCAGTACCAGATTCTGGCTAGCCCGGCAGTCAGCCCAAGAAGAAAATTCAAAGGTAGCATTAAAACAGCACTTAATCCTGCCAATTTAAAACTCTGCTTCACTTGGTCCCATTATCATATTATCACAGGGAGATTTTTGTGCTTATGTTTCAAATTAAATGTCAAATATAATTTCCTGCCAGAACAAGGAACATGTCTGCTCCCTTGGAGGAGTTCTGACACGGTGACTCAGCTTCTCACTCCAGCCAAAAAAAATGGGAAGGGATACGGAGGCCTCTCCCTCTTCCAGAGAAAATCACAGGGACCTTTGATTTGTTAACAAATCAAAGCAGGTTGAGCCTCCTTAGTTTCATTCTGCCCTCTTTGTATCAGAACAAACTGTTGGCTTGGATCACCCTGTGGTAATTCCACAGTAGCTATTGCAATACCAGAATTGCTTTCAAGAAAATAGCAAAAGGATGAAGAGAAACTTAAGTTCATACAACGCCCATTACAAAGACAAGATCCACAGGATATCCCTCTTTGAAGCAGGAAACATCTCTAGTTCATTACTCAGAGAAGTAAATAGCGGTATGGTAGGAGTCACATCACTTTGTTTTCTCGTAGGTTGAACTAACCAACTGGCAAGGACAAGATGCTGCCAACAGCAAAAAGGCGCTCTGAAGCTTGAGGGCACTGAGTGAGAAGAACTGGTGTTAAATGATCATTAAGAACATGAGAACAGGTGGCTACCACTCATGCCAGGAGCTTCTTTTCGGGTTTTTTTTTTAAAGGAAAGCTGTCTCTGCAAAAGGTTAAGAAGCACTTCTTAAATTCGAAGTTCAAGGTGCGTATGGTAACGGTGCCAAAGAAAGCGTCCCTTGGCAGAGCTTCTGAATATTTCACAAGAAAAGCGGAGTTGCCAAAAGATTCATACATAGTTAGACTTTGTGTAAAAGGCTCTGCCAATTTAGGAAAGCTTTTGTTAACACTACAGCACCTCTGTGGGTGTTTACAGCAGTTTTTTGTTTTTGTTTTTTAATTTGATTTATATGCCACCCTTCTCCAGAGACTCAGGGCGGCTTACAATGCGTTAAGCAATAGCCTTCATACTTTTGTATATTTTATACAAAGTCAGCTTATTGCCCTCACAATCTGGGTCCTCATTTTACCTACCTTAGAAAGGATGGAAGGCTGAGTCAACCTTGAGCCTGGTGGGATTTGAACTTGCAGTAATTGCAGGCAGCTGATGTTAATAACAGTTAATGACACTGCTTTAGTCTGCTGAGCCACCAGAGCAGTGATGGAAAAGAGTCTATTGGGACAGTGTTTTGACACTCTTACTTAAAGTAAGGTTAATCGTACAATCACTCATTACAGCTCATCACTTAACAGCTTTACTGAAGAGGCTCTAGAGATTCCCCCACCCCCTCAGATATAGACATGGGGTGACAAGGGGGATTAGTGCAAGGTGTCTGCATTAACAAGAATTTAAAGTCCAGAAAGGTCAAGAACAAGCACAACTCCATACTTTTCTTATTATCTAGCTTTGCATACAGCATTGATTCTGGAGGATCTTATGTGGAGCAGATCTTGAGAAAGGGGAGAAGACAATGTTCTTGTTGAAGACAGATGGACAACTAAAAAGAAACTGAAAAGAGGGCAGAGGGGCACAAAGATATACTCTAGGACTCTCCCTTATGGTGTGATGGTTAGAACACTTTCCTGAGGAGAGCAGGAAGAGGAAAACTGCGAAGGCGATGGCTTAGGGAAGCAACAAGGCCAAGATAACCAACAACCCTTATGGCATGAACAAAATGGAAAAACAGAGTAGAAAGAACAATGGCTATTTCTCATTGTCTTTCCTCATGCTTTCTTCAGTATGCAATCATTTACTGTAATAACCACCTGTAACTCCTCCCTTACACAAAATGAGTCTTCCTATATAACAGAGTCTACTATGTTACGTCTTATTCATGCCAGGCTGTAACTTAAGAGCCTTAGTTGGCCATCCGTGGCTATCATAAATCATCACACAAGGGTCGGTTCTTTCACCCCTCCTGTTCAACAGTTATGTGAAGCCACTGGGTGAGATCATCAGTGGCTTCGGGGTGAAGTACCACCAGTACACTGATGACACCCAGCTGTACATCTCCACCCCGAACCACCCCAATGATGCTCTTGAAGTGATGTCCCGGTGCCTGGAGGCTGTACGGATCTGAATGGGGAGAAACAGACTCAGACTAAACCCATCCAAGACTGAGTGGCTGTGGTTTCCATCATCCCGATATAGTCAGTTGGCATCATCACTGACTATTGGGGGCGAGTCATTGGCCCCCACAGAGAGGGCTCGCAACTTAGGTGTCCTCCTGGACTCACAGCTGTCCTTAGAAGAACATCTGACAGTTGTGGCCAGGAGAGCTTTTTATCAGGTTCGCCTGATACGCCAGTTGCGTCCCTTTCTGGATCGGGATTCATTAATGACAGTTACTCATGCCCTCGTCTCTTCCCGCATGGACTACTGCAATGCTCTCTACATGGGGCTCCCCCTGAGGAGCACCCGGAGGCTTCAGTTGGTCCAGAATGCGGCCACGCGGGTTGTTATGGAAGCGACATGGCATTCCCATGTGGCTTCCCTGCTACGCGAGCTGCACTGGCTCCCTGTGGTCTTCCGGGTATGCTTCAAGGTTTTGGTTCTTTAAAGCGCTCCATGGCTTAGGACCAGGATACCTACGAGACCGCCTTCTGTCACCAATAACCTCCCACAGACCAGTACGCTCCCATAGAGAGGGACTTCTCAGGGTACCGTCGGTCAAACAGTGTCGGCTGGCGGCCCCCAGGGGGAGAGCCTTCTCTGTGGGAGCACTTACCATCTGGAATGAGCTGCCCTCAGAGATTCGGATAATCTCGGATCTTCGTACATTCCGCCGTGCCCTCAAAACATTTCTTTTCAAGCAGGCCGGCCTGACCTAACCTCGTCTAAAAACTACTTTAAATTTTATATTCTGAATCGCCCCAGAAACTTGAAATGATCTAATTCAATACTATATCCGAACCTAACTATTTAATTATATTTTAAATTGTTTTTTTCAATTCCTTTATTACATGTATATTTCGTTCAACTGTACACTGCCCTGAGTCCTTCGGGAGTAGGGCGGTATATAAATTTAATAAATAAATAAATAAATAATAAATAAATCACACATGAAGATAACATTGATCTAACTCCATGTAAAAGTTATTTCACCTCCTTCATTTTGTCATATAGTATTTTTTTTTTAATCCTTTGGTCAAATGGGTTAATTCTTTTCACTTTCATCAACTTACTTACCAATTTAGTTCTCATAAAAGTATGCAAAATGCTTCAAGACCAAAACATTTTAAAGGTCAGACCACTTCTGGTCACTTGGAAAGATCAAATAGTCCTTCCAAGGTCAAGAGGTTTCAATTTCAAAAACCTGTCATATTCTAAATCTCATACCCCAATATGCATCACTTCCATTCTTAGCATTTTTCCCTCTCTTTCCTCAATTCTCCTGATGTAAGGAGGCAGAAAATATGTGGCCGAATATTTATAACCATTTACAGACCATTAAAACAGGATAAGGTCAAAGCTGGTATCTGTACTCAAGGGTTTTATCACCTTCTTATTGAGGCCCCATTGAAAAAGTAAAGTCCTCTCATTTAAATGACTTAAAGAATTCAGGACAATTTGGTTTGGTTGCATCTTATCAATTATACAGAGTATTTTCAGTTCAGCAACTCCATCTGTTGTTGCTCACTGCCAAGTTTCTTCAATGAGCTAACTCTGGCCAATGCCAGCGACTCCGAAATTGTAGCCCTATGAGCAACACATGAGAAGTATTATATATTAAAAATAAAACCCCTAAATTAAAAACATCCATTAGAAATAGAATAGAACTGTTAACAGTAATGTAATAGTTATTGAAAGGAAACTGGGCTGAGATTTGTTCATGAAAATACCGTAGCAGTTTGATCCTTATATTCCACAACACTTCAATGTTCAACGTTGCAACTCAGCTGTTCTAAAATACAGAAGATGCTCCAATGAATATATCTCATACCGTATTTTCCGGCGTATAAGATGACTTTTGAAGACAGGAAAATCTTCTCAAAAGTCTGGGGTCATCTTATACACCGGGTATAAGCTGTAGTCATTGCTAGAGATTCCTAACCCGAAGCTGAGTTGCCGGCGCTGACCGATGACGCTACGGGAGCGCCGACAACATTGAGGGGAAGTTGTGCCGATCTCGTCAAGGCTGCATGACCCCCAATGATGGCAAGCCCCAGCTGTCTGGGGAAGTCGGAGCGTCGATAATATACCTGGATGCCTGGGACGGTGGGAGAAGCTCAGCGGCATGCAGCCTTGATGAGATCGGCACAGCTTCCCGAATCTGAGTTGCCGGCGCTGACCGATGACGCTATGGGAGCGCCAACAACATTGAGGGGAAACTGTGCCGATCTCGTCAAGGCTGCATGCCGCTGAGCTTCCCCCACCATCCCAGGCATCCAGGTATATTATCGACACTCTGACTTCCCCAGACAGCTGGGGCTCGCCATCACTGGGGGTCATGCAGCCTTGACGAGATCGGCACAGCTTCCCCTCAATGTTGTCGGCGCTCCTGAAGCATCATCGGTCAGCGCCGGCAACTCAGATTCAGGAAGCTGTGCCGATCTCGTCAAGGCTGCATGCCACTGAGCTTCCCCCACCGTCCCGGGCATCCAGCTGGATATTACCGACGCTCCGACTTCCCCAGCTGACCCCCAGTGATGGCGAGCCCCAGCTGTCTGGGGAAGTCGGAGCGTCGATAATATACCTGGATGCCTGGGACGGTGGGGGAAGCTCAGCGGCATGCAGCCTTGATGAGATTGGCACAGCTTCCCCTGAAAAGTAGGGGGTCGTCTTATACACCCAGTTGCCTTATACGCCGGAAAATACGGTAATTGTGGGAAGCATGCAAGAGTAACTTGCAGGACAATCTCTAGATTACAGATCTCACTTTGCATAGGATGCATGAGTATGTTTGGGATTAATCTGGGCTTTGGTTATACTTGTGATTTATTCGCCTAAATATGCCTAACGTGATCAGTAAAATATTTATTATTAGTAGGGAATGTGCATATGGCATAGATGTAACTACAGTTAGTCTATACCTTCTCTGTCCTATTAACATGTATCATGTGAAAGCAACAATTGGCTCAAGACAGAATGGACTGCAAAAGTTACTATTTAGGGTGAAACTGGTTTTAGCTATATTTCTTTCTCTTTTTCTTATTACTTGCCTTTTGAATTGCATTGGTTTACTAATTTTTTTTTCTTTTAATATGCTTTGCCCAATTTTACCTACCTGTTTTGTATCCTGATGTGGACTCGTGGCTAATCAATAAATCATCATCATCATGTTTGCCCATCCCAAAAGGGAATAAATAATATGATAGGTAGGTAGGTACATTTGACTAGATGATTCATCTACAGTCTTTTGATATTTTAACTTCAAACAGGATTTCTGCTGGATAGCTAATGAAACACAATTCCCACAGAAAAGTTTTGGCATGTATGTATCTTGTTAAACTACAGCTGGACATATTAAACAGGTACAACTTCCAGCAGACTTAAATACCATGTTTCCCCAAAAATAAGACCCTGTCTTATATTTTTTTGAAGCCCGAAATAAATGCTTGGTCTTATTTTTGGGGAGGTCTTATTATTTTGGGGCACGTGGAGCAAGATGGGGCTCCTCTTGCCATCTTACCCGATTTCCAGCTCTGTGTTTAAATATTTTTGGGGAGGGCTTATTTTGGGGGGAGGCTTATTTTAGCGCATGCGCTCAAAAGCTCGATTGGGCTTATTATCAGGGGATGCTGTGGCTGTGGCCTGTAAGTGACACATCTGGCCTGCCGGCCAGGAGTTTGGCAAGCCTGTTCTAAAACTATTCTCTATATAGCTGACTAGACTGTCGTACAGTAGCTGATTTCATCCCTCTTGCCTTCTTCAGCAAGAGTTGGACCACAGTCTGCAGTAGTCGTTAAATGAAAGTTCTTTACTCCAAGGTTTGGGATGACTGCTGAACTTTAGGCCAACAGATTGATTGCTTCATTTAGCAAATTTATTTACTAAACTAGTAGACTCCTTTTCAGGTAGCCAGGTGCCTAGTCACCAAGCTTCGGCAACAGAATAAGTAGAAAAGCTGAAAGAACCAAGGAGGTATCAAAGACACAGTAATTCCTTTCTTACAAATTATTCTAAAACTTATGATAGTGGAAATGATGGGAGACCCTCAGAATTTAGGACACTTCAAAGATGTTTAGGTGCATATTTAATCCCTAGTAGTGGGGAAGGTCAAATAGGACTGCCCTGCAGAGACATCTTGAAGAACAGACATGTCCTAGAAGGGTAAAAGCAATGAAATGTAAAGCCATCTGTTATAGAATCATTATTTAAAATGATGATCGTCATTAGTTGAGAAACCATGGTGGTTAAGTGGTTGAAGGCAAAAAGCATGGAGTGGAAAGGTCGTATGTCAATATCATAATATCATGGGCCATCTCAGGAATTGTATTGTCAACTGGCGATAAACTTGATGCTCCAAATCCTAACAGTTAATCCCGGCAGTTTTGAATGCTGGTAGTGGAAGGTCTCTTGCCAAGAACTCTGTAAACGCTACAAGATTTCAAATGAGATCTACACAGGTGCATAACTTGTACATGCAAATTATAGAGACCGCAATGAAGAAAGTGTAGTTGCACCTGTTCTGTATTTTTAGTAGAACACTATGCAAAAGAATAATTTTCCTTCTCTGCAAATGGAAATACCATGAAAAATTCTGAAGGCTGAAGAAGGAAAAAATTGAGTTTCTTTCAGGTAGGCTATGCTATTTGTCTAAGAAATTCCAGCAACGGCGTTAATAATTCAGGTTTGCTGAATTCCCAGATTGAATATAGTTAACACCTACAGTAAATGCAACAAATAGTTTAAAAGCTTTCGAACAACAGGAGGAACCAGCTTGCTCAAACAGAAAAGCTCTTTCAGAATCCGTTCATATTTAAAACGCTACAAAATTCACATCCATAAAAGAAATTTCTTTGAAATGGACCTGCAGAAAATAAAAGATGAAGAGAGCTTCCGTCAGCACTCCAATCTTCCCAGAGAAAGTTATGGAGTTAGGCTGCAGAATAAAAATTTCAAATGATGCAAACGCAGCAGTATTTACCAAGATATTTTAAATCAGCGTTTAATATCTGTTTTTTGGGAGGCATAAAAGAAAAAGAAAGTGTAGGGAGCTATTTCCTTTTGCCTCAAATATCATAGCTGGATGAGAGATGACTATGCTGAACATCTTCAAAGAAACAAGGCAGACAATATCTCCAGTCATCCATTTTCACTCCTAACAAATACCCTATGTAATTAAGGTATTGTGCCACCATTATGGGGCTTTTTTAAAACAGAGAAAAATGTGTAAATAATTTTATTTTCCTCTCTGTCTTGAGCATCATGGTCTGATCAAGAGGAGTAAATGGAGTGTGGACTGTTCCCATCCATGTGTCACAAAAACGGCATCCAACAACTGAGATTACAAGCTCAAAATAATTTTGCTTTCAATGTTTTCTCAAAGCTAAAGTGATCAATAATGAAACGAGTAGACAACCTTTCAGCAACTGGGAACCATTTCCTCCTCACATATACTACGCGCGCGCACACACACACACACACACACACTTTACGAAGACATAATTTTCAAGATTTTCCCCAGGTTTTATATTTGTGGAGAGAGTAGTTAGCGTTACCCTTGATAATTTGAATCCAGTCTTAGGCCTATCACATTAATCTGAACAACAGCAAAAAAAAAAATGCTGTTTTTTCAGTGTTTTGACACCAAAGCTTTGTAGTATGTTTAGGAAAGAGCTGTGGTGGAAGCAAACCACAGCTTTAGGGATCGGGTTTGTATGTCCTATAAGTCAGGGGTCTCCAACCTTGGCAACTTTAAGACTTGTGGACTTCAACTCCCAGAATTCCTCAGCCAGCTTTGCTTTGGTTATAAGTACACCTTCACATGTACAAATATGCCCATATAAGCTTCAGAGTAACAGGGCACTTATCCTCCAGCAAGCCAAAAATATGCTGTACAAATAGGACTTTTTATTTATGCCAGAATTATCCTAAACCAAATCCCCAACTGTGCCATTCCAGTCAAGGTACTTTATTTCTAGCAGACATGAAGAGAGAGATTTTGCAAGGCACCTTGGGCACAGTAGGAATGGTAAATAATAGACATTATCTGGCAAAAAAAGGGAGAAGGATAAATTTCAAAGCAGCACCAAGAAATCAGACAGCTTTTGCTTATTTGTCGTTTAACAAATTTTAAACCATTTAAAATGGTTGCCCACTCAGTAATCAACTCCAAGCAGTGAATAACAAATTAAAATAGCAATAATCATAAAACAAAACACATCCTGTCCATTTATGGTTACCAAAACTTCATATGGCAATGAATTCCACCAGCACAAGAAATGATGATGTGCTAACTTCATCAATCCACTACTCTTGTGATAAATAACTGGTAATATTTTCAATGTTGTTTCTTAGCAACTCAGGAATATTTCTACTCACCTGCAAGGTTGAACACACATAAATTGGAGATCTCACTACTTAATATCCACAAGGCATCTCGCAACTTTCAGAGTGTTTGCATAATAGGATGCAGATTTGCATACAGGCATTCACACCACACAAACAAGTATGCCCCTGAGATCTACAAGGAAAGCAATAATATACTCCAGCGGTAGATGACAAAAGTAATTTATAGCACAACAATGAAAGAAATGCTGTGCTCCACAGTGCCCTGGAGCAGTTGCACCAGACTATCCAAAACTGTAGAATGTTTTAAAATGCATGACTCACAGCAAGAAACTTGAATATTCATGGCCACAGGGATTAATAAGAACTGGTAGACTGACTTTCTTCTATAGGGACAACCTTTTTATTTGAGTTCAAGCTGCAGGTCTCTGTAGAAGGAAAAATTAATCTGAATTTCACGTACAACAATTCAAGAGGAACACTTATTATTTGATGTATTCATCTGTATATATTCAACTTTTGCATAAAACCCCCCAAATTTATTGTACTGTAATATCAACAAAATATCTAAACTGCATGTCTGCTTTGCCTAAAGGAGGTGACTCTATTTTTAATAGCTCTCATCCAGTTCTATAGGGCAAAGGCAAAATGTTGAGAAGATGGGAGTACTGTAGTTCAGAGGTCCACAACTCCCAGGCCGTGGCCCAGTACTGGATCACAGCCCATTTGGAACTGGGCCTTGCAAGCAGCTGGTGAGTACAGCAGTAAAGTGGATGGACTCAGTTATAATGTTGATGGGTGCATGATTGGAAATGCTGAAAGACCAGGTCGAAGACATATCATCATGGAGAAAAATCTATCTGCGTGGTCAGTAGGAATTTTTTTTTTAATTTGATTTATATGCCGCCCTTCTCCGGAGACTCAGGGCAGCTTACAATGTGCTAAGCAATAGCCTTCATACTTTTGTATATTTATACAAAGTCAGCTTATTGCCCCCACAAACTGGGTCCTCAATTTACCTACCTTAGAAAGGATGGAAGGCTGAGTCAACCTTGAGCCTTGGTGAGATTCGAACCTGCAATAATTGCAGGCAGCTGGTGTTAATAACAGGGTGCTTTAGACCACTGTACTATCCAAGGCTCTTATTGAATTGAAAATTATTTGATGGCATATATTCAATCATTTACAGCCCTTGCATTCTTCGATGATCTCCCATTGATATACTATCTGATGCTTTTGCCAAGAGGCAACTGGACTTTCTTGTTTTTCTTTGAAGACCTGAGTAGTGCAAATGGGTGTGGAGCCTTCTTGGAACTGCTGAAAGGACTGTGTTGTAGACTGGAGATAGATGGTGTCGCATCCCTCCCCCTCTGTGAGAGAGGGCTGTTCAGAGGGAGAGGGATACGACATCATCATCTCTCCAGTCTACAACACAGTCCTTTCAGTAGTTCCAAGAATGCTCCACATCCATTTGCACTACTCTGGTGACCCTGAGGACACAGATAAACCCAGAGGTGGGTTTCAGCAGGTTCTGACCAGTTCTGGAGAACCGGTAGCGGAAATTTTGAGTAGTTCAGAGAACCGGTAGTAAAAGTTCTGACTGGCCCTGCCCCCATCTATTCTCTGCCTCCCGAGTCCCAGCTGATCGGGAGGAAATGGGGATTTTGCAGTGTCCTTCCCCTGGAGTGGGGTGGGAATGGGGATTTTGCAGTATCCTTCCCCTGGAGTGGGGTGGTAATGGAGATTTTACAGTAGCCTTCCCCTGCCAAGCCCATCATGCCACACCCACAAAACCAGTAGTAAAAAATTTTGAAACCCATCACTGGATAAACCTTCAAGCGGCCTCAACAACTCTCTAAAAGAATACAAATGACCAGCTGTCTGCAAGGAATATAAATCCTTCCATTCCCAACCATCCAGTCAGAGCTGAAGAAGTTTCTTGGATGAGAAGTGAAACATCTTCAAAGAAAAACAAGAAAGTCCAGTTGCCTCTTGAAAAAGCACTTTTGGGACCACCATGATCTGGATGACTGAGAATCTCCATAGACATGCTATCCGATGCTGCTTAGCATCCAAACTTAGATACTGCTGGCTGTGATGCACTTATAGCTCAGTTTATGTAGTATTGGTAAGATGCTTTAGTTTGTAAGAGTATAAAATCTGCTTCTACCAAGAACCTAATGCCCCCAGGGACAAGGTTAGCTCCGTCCTAGCAGTGTATATATACTAATTTTCTCCTGCAGAAATTAACAGTCTCTATTTATTACAACATAAAAAGTAGCACTTGATAAAACTCTAGTGGGAATAGCAATAGCACTTAGACTTATATATCACTTCATAGTGCTTTACAGTATTCTCTAAATGGTTTGCAGAGTCAGCATATCGCCCCCAACAATCTGGGTCCTCATTTTACTGACCTTGGAAGGCTGGAAGGCTGAGTTAACCTTTAGGGAGGGCAACATCTACCCCTAAAATTATGTCTTTAAAAAGTACAAGTCCTTTTTCCGAGGGGACTTGGGCAAGGAATAATGGAGGTTATATCTATAAAGCAGGTATTTATGTATAAATTCACTGCAAACATTTGCTGGGTTTTACACAAAAATGTGAAGGGCTAATTATTTTTATTAGCTTCCCACATAAAGTATTATTAATGAGAGCCGGAGGTGGGGGGACCTTTAACCATATGCTTTATTAGCAGATCTGTGCTACTGTTCTAAAGAAGGTGCACCTTAGGTGGCTATGCTCTTCAAAGTATTGGTCTTGACCAGAGGTCTTCAAACTTGGCAGCTTTAAGACTTGTGGACTTCAACTCCCAGAATTCTCCAGCCAGCTATGCTTGTGGACTTCAACTTCCGGAGAAGTTGAAGTTCCGGGACTCAGGGCGGTGAACAGCCAAAATTAAAAATACATAAAGTACAAAAGTTAAGATAACTAAAAGAAATTAAATCAATCGGCCTCCCAATTTAAAACCCCAAATCTATAAAATTAAAATCCCATTTAAAAAACCATTTAGGCTAGGCCAGCTTGATGGAATAAATAAGTCTTCGGGGCCTTATTAGATCTGCTGCCTTGTCCATATTAAAAGAAAGAAGAAATAGCCTGATATAAATCTTTTCTCAAATAATACAATATCCTCCAATTAGTAAGGAAATACTTCAATTCCCAGGATTTTGTCACTGATGTGAAGGTGGCCATCTTTTAGCGAAGGGTGTTACACTGATTAAATTTAAGAATATTCATCACAAATAAATTCCATGTTTTTTAAGAAAAATCACACTCAAAGCATTAAGAATTGCACCAATTTTTTTTTGGGGGGGGAATGGCCAGTATTGGCAGGTAATTATATACCTGTATGCCTGCTTTCTTTTAAGAACTACACAATTTTCCTTTCTGATACACATTCATCCACCTGAGTATTGAAATTGCTGTGTATGACAGAGAATTGGACATTAAAAGCATCTATCACCAAAGGATCCTAAAAGCTGGCAACTAATTGGTTCCAATAGAGGCTAAATGCCTTTTCCTAAAATAATCTGAAAGTAAAGGATCACAAACAAAATGAGCAAGGGGAAAGAGATAACTCTTGTAAAATTAAAGATTCCAGCTATGCATTATTCCTTGATCTATGCATTATTCCTTGAACTATTAAATATAAGTACATGTATAATAAAAAATAAAACTGAAATTTATTTTATATGTGTGTGTGCATGTGTGTGTGTGTGTATACATATATATAAGGTAAAGGTTCCCCTCGTACATATGTGCTAGTCATTCCTGACTCTAGGGGGCGGTGGTCATCGACATTTCAAAGCCGAAGAGCCAGCGCTATCCGAAGACGTGTCCATGGTCATGTGGCTGGTATGATTAAACGCCAAAGGCGCACAGAACACTGTTACCTTTCCATCAAAGATGGTCCCTATTTTTCTATTTGCATTTTTTACGTGCTTTCAAACTGCTAGGTTGGCAGAAGCTGGAGCAAGTAACGGGAGTTCACCCCGTTATGCGGCACTAGGGATTCGAACCGTTGAACTGCCTACCTTTCGATCGACAAACTCAGCGTCTTAGCAACTGAGCCACCACGTTCCTTCATACATATACATACATACATACATACATACATACATACATACATATAATACTTTTACTTTTAACACTTTTCACAAGACTAAAATAACCATTTAGTTTTAAAATATTTTTACATTACTCCTTTTTATATTTTTTTACATTACTGCTCAGTTAAATGGACTAATTGAAAGGAAACTCCATTAACTGGCAGAAGCATAAGGATATTTTGAAAAGAAAAGGCAATTTGTAACATGCGTTTAAATCCTTGCTTTAAGTGACAGACCATGTTCCTCTGCTACTTCCATACATTTAAAATTCTCACTCAGATTATCAAGTTATAAGTAGTGCTCACCCTTCTTTAAAACTCACTTTCAACAGTTTATTCTTAGCAGTGAAGCTGTTACCACCGGATCCAACTCACCAGCCTTTCATATTGCTGATACCATTCAATACACAGATATCAATGCATATAACCAGACATATAGAATAAAAAAACAGGGGGAAAAGAGAATACTGGGCTACTGGATTATGTAAAGCCTCAATCTGTGTTATTGACTGGACCAATCTCTCTGTCCCAGTTGGAAATGATGGGAAATGCATTTAATATGAAAACCAGTATCACACAGTGGATAAAATATCAATTTGGACCAGGGAGACATATATTCAATTCCTGACTCATCCACTGAGATCATAGATAGACTTTTTAGTGAGGGTAAAATTGGGCAGAATACTTTGATATATGTGCCACCAAGAGCTCAAACACTACTTTCATATTGTAGAAGATAGATGAGGGAGGGAGGGAGGGAGGGAGGGAGGGAGGGAGAGAGAGGGAGAGAGAGAGAGAGAGAGAGAGAGAGAGGGAGGGAGAGAGAGAGAGAATAGACAGACAGACAGACAGATGCATCAGGTAGCAGTAGCTAGCTCACCTTGCTGGATTTTTAAGTAAAAACTAAGTATGGTCAGAACTGGTTAGTATTTGGAGGGGAAATCAAAAATGAATTCCCAGGGTACAGGCTAGCCAAGAGAAATAAAGAACAAAATTAAGCAATATGATATATTCTAAAAAAGAGAGAGAAATTATTCTAACGCCCGGTAGCAAATACATTCACAGGTTAAAGCCATTTACAGTGATTGCAATCAAACAAAATTTGGAAACTCTTTGTTAAATTTCAGTTGACTGAACTGCTAGTAGAAAGATAGCATTTTGTCCCACCCATCTCCTAAAATCCTTTTCTCCCCAATTTATATTATTCTTAACTAATCCAGTCTTCCTGTAACAAGGGAGAAAATTGTTTTTATTCAACTGGAAGAAGTTAAAAAGAAAGAAATTCTACTTGCTATGTTCATTAACCAGACTTTCCACCCCTGTCTCTTCAGTCATTATAGAAAGGATTTCAATCCATCCTGAATTTCCTGCATTCAAACTTAGCATTCAATTCATTCCATTACTACTGGCTCTCCTCCAATTGGTAGCTTCCGTGTACTGGTTGCTATGACTTTCGCAGTTGCTCCTACTTCAAAATGCAGAAGGCATTCCATATCACTACACTGTAATTTGTTGGAGTTCATTAGCCACTTGCTTGAGGTGCTTTGATCGGTAATCACTTTGTCATGGTGGCATTATCACTGTTCTGCACCTGGCAATCTCATGATGCTTGAAATGGTTTTAGTGTTAATAGGAAAACAATTTTTAAATGATGCCAGTTCACCCCACCTCTTCCATTTTAATTAGAGAAAAACTTTGCTTTCTTAACTCTCACACCTTTTGCTAAATAGCTTGCAACAAAATAATGCCAAGTAAAGAAACAAAAACACATCACAGCCCCTATTAGAGAAAAGGGAATGTTCCATTCCTTGGTTTCAGTTATCAGGTTTTAAACCCCATGGGGATTCAGACACATGGAATGCTTTCCTACTAAAGCATTCAGAGTCAATGAATGGAAGTATAAACAGAGTTGCAAGTACAAATAAACTATTTCAAAGAATTGAAAATGAAAATCTGTGCCAAATCTGTGATTTATATTCACTTGTAGCATATATAGAATTTGTAATCTGTACTGTACTGCCTAAGAAAGGCTGGAGTTGTGAATCAGTATACTCTCAAAATTTCAGCTTTTAAATGAAATCAATAGATGGTCTTCCGTTCACCACTATCTACTCAGCAAACTCACCAATAATATGGTACAATTATTTTCCCCACCTTAGAAAGATGTCATTAATTTGGGGGAGTGGGAGGAATGTGTGTAAAGTTTGGAGTGGGTGGGAAATTGATGGAAGAAAAAAGCAGAGCAGTTCTTTTCTAGAGGGTTTATAAAAGAAAAGCCATCGGTTCCCAGTGAGGAGAGGCAGGTATATTGAAATAATTTAGTTACTCTATTTAAAGTGCATTCGGTTTGTTTTCATGTTTATTTGCATTCATCATCTTTTATTTATATTATTTATGTGATGGATTGATTAATTGGTTTAGATCTTTGTTAGAAGTTAACCTATCTTTCATTCCTTTCAAATTATATTCCCTCCCAAAAACAAAGTAATTTGGGTTGAGACAGAGGGATGGGAACAAAATCACCCAGTGAGTTTCCATGGTTAAGGAAGATATGAAACTGGATCTCCTTAATCCTAATGTAATGCTTTAACTACTATGTCACATTGGCTCTTTGGAGGGCATTCAAACAAATATTTATATTGACCACTGAATTGCTAATTTAGGGTTAGCTTCTTGGATACCACCCTCCAAAAAAAACCCCTAACCATTTCAGATTTACCAATACAGTCATTACTCAGAAAATAAAATACAAAAGATTTCCTATTCTGCCTAGAGCTGTGTTTTCAGCCTTGGCAACTTTAAGAAGTGTGGATTTCAACTCTCAAGAATTCCCCTGCCTGACTGAAGGACAGTATGGATGTATCAGAGAGGTATTATTAGAAAGTAGTGTTGTGGCCCACTGGCGATCAGCGGAGCTGGCAGCAGAGTCAGACAGTGAGGAGGTTGGGGAGGAACATGGGCCAGTCCTGGGGGCTGGGGAAAGCTCGGACGAAGGCTCTGGGTTGGAGGCAGAGAGGAAGTTAGACAGCAGTGAGGCAGAGGAACAGCTGAAGCCCATTCCCAGTGTGCGCATGTGCAGAGCTGCCAGAAGACAAGAACAACTCAGGAAGCAGGGTCAACTTGGGAGTAAAGCCACACCTTGGAGGTAATTGGCCCCTCCAATAGGAAACTAAAGAGGAGCGAACGTGGAGTGGGCTTTTGCAGGAAACAATTCGTTCATTCCATGACTCTGAGAGACTCTGTGCCACATTTTGCCTTGTACTTCATTTGGAAACAAGTTACGTGGCAGCTTGCCAAGCAAGATAAAGGTGTGTTGATAAATATTCCTCTGAAAGACTGTTTGGACAGGCCTTGCTGACTGCGAATAAAAGTAATTCACAGTCGTGTAAATAAAAGGTTTTACTGGGACCAAGACTTTGCTTCCTGCTTTTTAAGGGAGCCTAGGTCAGAACAAGTATTTGGCTGCGAAAGGTCCAGAAAACTAAGAAAAATGGTGGGCAATGAATATTAAAGAATGCAGGTTCATTTTGCTATATTTGAAATAAAATTTCTGATCAACTTCAGGTCTGTATTTTCAGAACACACTGTTGCATGATTTCTTCAACCCAATTTTCAGATACAATGAACCATGTAATAACCATGCTGGCTGAGTTCAGACTACCCACTACTCACTAAATTAACGTGGTTTGCTAATTTTTCTCTCATTTTGTCATGCAAATAAAGCCACTGTATTGTTGGAAATGTTTTAGAAATAATTTTATAAGGTAGATCAACAATATGGGAGCCCTGAACTATGAAGAGAGCTTGGGTTATGAAGCTCTTTATCATCAGAATTCCTGGAAACACAATTAAGCAAGTTTGATTGCCAAGGTCTCACTAATCTCTATCACACATCTATGTGCTTCCAGGATATACACTAGAAAAGTCTCTGTAAAAAGCAGAGTATCTGGTATCTTCTGAAAGTTAAAGTCTATTCTAAACAGCATTAGATTGCAATGTACACCCAGCCCTAAATACTGTAGGAAGAAATATCCTTCTGGGTTCAACTCCAAGTGGGGAAAAAGACATTAGAAACATGGAGACTGCTTGGAAAGATGGTTTAATGGTGGACAGGATCACATGGTTTGAGTTCCTGAACAGAAAAGGGGCAAGATACAGCAAGTCCCCGGGTTTTATGCCCTCTCTGGCTTTGAACTTCCTGGGGCCCAGAAAGAGCATCTGATTGGTTATCAGACTCCCAGGGGGTGGGGGTCTTAGCTAGCCTTGCTGGCTGATGTAATCTTCCCAGGTGCCATGTGGTGAGTTTCTGTTGCTAGATGGGTCCTATTGTGTTGCAGATGATGGTCCACTGACAAAGATTGAGTATCTGCCTCTGGCCCCTTGACAAAGGGTGGGGGCAGGAAGATGGGAGCTGCTTCGTCCTTAAAACATGCTTCTCCATTTCTCATCCAGGGAAACATGCCTTTTTAATATTTCCCAAAATATTTCATTCCTCTAGGAAAGGGGTGGGTGCTAACTTCTTACAATACAAAGTATATGATTCCAGGTCAACAAACAGAACACTTTAAAAGTTTCTTCTAATCTAAAGGTGCAATGAATTCAGTGAATTCAGCCATAGAATGAGCAAGGAAAAGACTTTATGTATTCTGGAAATGTCCAAGATACAAATAATCTGCCTCACTTCCCTTATTAGATTAACCAGTAAAGAGAATAGATCTTCAGACAACTTTTTTTTAAGCCTGGGGTTACAATTCCTTTTGTACCAACAATCCACTAGGAAGCTGTTTTGATGGTGTGTTGATTTCACTGAAAAGCCTTTCAGCCCTTTTCTTAACCCTTTTGGGTTTTATTGGGGTTAATTGCAAAATAGGTCTGTTCACACATTAACACATTGCCATTTGCAGCAAATAAAAAGCAAGACATTATTATGAGTTTGTCATCAAATGCTAGAGGCTTGGTCTGGGGGAGGGGAAGGGCAATGCATGCGGGCAACAGATTGTCCACTTCTGACTAAGTAGCTAATTAATGGTCGCCATTTACTGTATATTAGTGTTGCTGAAAATATTCGCCACCCTAATACAAATGCCCATTTGCAGTGAAATAAGTATTTTATATTATTGCTCTCAGAAAAAAAGTGTTTCATTCACTGCTGTCGGAATTGAACAGCATGATTCATTAGCTAGAAACTGCAAGTTGAAATATTAATTTCAGTTAATCCAATGTCAAGGTCCTAGATGACAACATAATAAATTGTTGTTCTATCATTGGGTTTTTACACACACTCTCTTTCATGTACTGTGCGTGTGTTTGAATTCAAAGCAACAAACATACCATCATCCCAGAAAGACAGAATATTGTTAACTTTCTTCTGTTGAGCCTCTTCTACAAAGTCTATTCATTCCTCCTCCCCACCCAAAATTGATGATTTTATCTATCACAGTTCAAGTAGATGCAATGCTCTAAAGATGCTAGTTAGAAAATACCAAACAAAATACAAGACCCCATCATCTACAGGGAAACTCAGATTTTCAAGCAAAGTACATTTGCAGCCCTCAGCACAATATCAGAGAAGTTTAAAGGGGCCATCCTGTTCCAATGGATGGAAAAACAATCAGAATCTCTTATTTTTGCAATACCTAATAGCATTCTCCACTAGCACTCGTGAAATTGTATTTTAAAATAATATTCTAGGCCTTTAAAAGCAGCATTGCTTTAATGGAAACTCTAAAATTCAAATTGGCCATCTACCATTAAGTTTGCAACTTTTACTTTACACATCTTTCCCACTATTTGTTTAGATTCTACATCTTTTGCACCTTTGGAAGTGTTAAACGTACCCATACATGAGAAGTTCCTGGTGATCTCTGAGCTTGGGAAACTCAGAGCTTCAACCCTGAGCTACATATATTCAACCCTGAGCTACATATGTTCTCTTTTATTGTCATACCCATATAATAACATATCTGTTTGGTAATTGAAAAAAACAAAACCATTTGTCTTTTCACTGCCTTACTGCAAGCAACATACTGGGGGAAATTGCTTCTAATATTACTGCAATCTTAATTTTTTATAGTGGATAAGAGGAACAGAATTGCTGTACATTGTTGACAACTGTCCTCCTTGATTGTGATATTCCAAGAGAAACAACCTTGAACTTGGGGAAGATAAAAAGTTAACCAATGAGTGAACTCATGTTAAAAGGAGCAGAGCAAGTAATCTCTGCTCAGGACCAATCAAAGCTCTGGGAGAAACCAGTGGGCATATGGTCATGACTTCATTTTTTCCTGCAAACCGGCTATTGCTCTTTCCCATTCCTTGTACTTTGGGTTCATCTACAGTCTCAATTTCTTGACCCCCAAGAGTCCATAAAACTTACATCATGAATACCTCAGTGATATTGCACAAGAAATTAGAATCTAGTGTTGAAATATTTTATCAAACTTTAAATACATTATTCTTTAAAATGTCAGATGTATTATCATTTTAATCAGAAGGCCCGATAAAGTTGGAATGGGAAACTCAAAGATCTATATGACCATTTGGTTATTCAAAAGGTGTATCGCGTCATAATGTAATGTGTTTTAGGCAAACATTAGGATGCTTTTGTGTGTGTGTGTATGTGTGTGGTGGGATTCAACCAGTTCGCACCTATTTGGGAGAACCAGCTGTTAACTTTCTAAGCAGTTCGGAGAACCGGTTATTGGAAGAAATCTTATTTTGTTTTTTCCCACTTTACAGGGGAAAAAAGGAACTGTAAGGAACTAAAACATTCTGGTGTTGTTTCTAGCCTAATCTTTATCGCCCTGCTTACAGAAACTGCCTCTCTGGTTAACCCTTATTACATTGTAACAGCTAAGGCGAAGCGCCCATCGACATGAGTGATGTTGAGTTGGCCACGCCCACATGGTCACTTGACCACCGAGCCACGCCTACCCAGATCATCAGTAGGGCAGAGAACCGGTTGTTAAATTATTTGAATCCCACAACTGATAGATAGATAGATAGATAGATAGATAGATAGATAGATAGATAGATA
>WNWU01000013.1:1314685-1459452 GCA_012654045.1 Ptyas mucosa
ATAGATAGATAGATAGATAGATAGATAGATAGATAGATAGATAGATATAAATACTTAATCTCACCCTGGCTCAAGCTGATAAAGGGAAGAGAACTTGTGGCGCAGAAATTAATACAACTGCCTAATATGCAGGCAGCCCAAGTTTGAATCCGAGTAAGGGTATGGCTAGCTGATGAGAGCTAAATAGCTTGAAATATATCTATACTAGTCTCCCTTTATTTCTTTATCAGCAAAGGCCACATTTTATATATCCAGCTTTAACTGTAACCCAAATCTCATATTTTTATTGAATGTCCTGGACAATTTCTGGATCTCATGCTTTGCTCTAAAATCTGTAAAAATACATGCAAACTAAGAACAACTTATGGCACAACTGAAGTTCAACATTTTATATAAATAGTGACTTGAGTTTTCTCGTAGGAATAAAAAAGGAAATATCTGAATTTGACTTACCACAATTGGAACACCAATGTCTGGCCAAAGGAGATCTTCTGATGGAAGTTTGGGGGAATTCCAGACCACTACAACTTTATTTAAGTAAGGGAGACCATTGAGTCTCTCTAAGGAGTTCATTAAGACTTCCTCTCGCTCATAGGTTAACATGACTACTGTAAACTGCTCCCTGGGAACATTGCCACCCAATGAAGCTTGGAATTCCTTCCCAGAGCCACCAGCTCCACCACCAATAGGTCGAAATCCAGTGCCTGACCCTAAAAACTTGGCTTCTGAGGGTAATACAGGATCAAAGGGTGTGTGAGGAAAGAGGTGGAAGGGACCAGGAGCTGAGTTCCAATTTCTGTAAATATCCATTGCTGTGAGAGTAAAATTGCGTAAATATTTAGGAGATGAGTAAGGTGGTTCAGTTTCTACTGGCCCCAAATCTAAATCCCCATTATCCGCCATATTGGGATCTGTGCCAGCAGCTTTGCCAGAACGGTGAGGGATCTCCACTGCCATTTCCTCTCGAATGGGAACAGCTGGAATTTGGATTCGAGTCCTTATGACAGCCAAGACTGTGCTAAAAACACTGTCTGAAGTGGAAAAGTAGGTTTCCCATAAGAAGCGGCCCTGCCTCCTCATGGCCAAGAGGTCATTGTCAGAAATGCTCCTCAGAAGGAAGTGCACTTCTGTAATACGTGGCTTTGGTATAATTAAGGCCGCCTCATTCCACCGAATTACATCATGATAAGGCAGTTGGACTTGCTCTCCAAGGATGACTGGAATAGCCCCAACTTCTAGAGCCTCAAACAGTCTCATTGCACAGCCAGCAGAGATCATAAGATGGGTATCACCCGGGGTGATTATCAGTGCAAAAGTAGATAATTTCAGTAGCTGTAGTCTGTCTTCCCTTTCTCCACAAAGAGCCCACTCAGTGGGCAAACTTGCCTTTGGCTGATTCTTACATGTAAATTCCACCAAGACAAAGTCCAATTTGCTGTCTTGAACAGCCTTTAATGTGGTAATGATCCTATCATCATAATCTGCTGGCGCATTTCCTTCAATTTCTTCCTCAAATGATCGTACTTCTTGTAAGCTAGATCTGAGAGATTCAACCTTCTCCCCTTGGAAACTGAATAAGTATTTTCTCTTTACTGGCACCTGGGGTGGGATCTCTAGGAAGTTGGGTTCAGACATGGCATGGACAAGAGGAGATACTACAATGTCAAAACCTGGACGATACTGTACATCATAAAAGGTGGACTGGGCAATCATGGCCCTCCCAGTACTGACATTATAAAGGAAGTTTTGAGTTTCTGACTTCCTGGATAAATTAATAATGAGATGGTTATGTCCATCTGTCCTCCAATATGGCAAAGCGTGCAACTGTTGTTCTAATTCAGTAGGTTTAGACATTACAGGTTCCTGCATTTCCCCTACTAGGACAATGTAGAGACAGGCAATGTTTGCATTTTCAGTAACATATATGTTAGTTCTGACAGTGGATTCAAAGGCTTGCTTAATTAAAGGATCTAATGAGCTCCCAAAGTTAAATTGGTCACTGTTGTAGACATATACTGGAAAACCAGAGGTTAGCGGACAACGTGAATAGTCAAAGCAATTATGCAGCCGGCAGTTTCTATTGGATTTTGGCATGGGAAAACTAGAGTCATCTTTGTCTGGTAGCAGCCGAATCGGCAGTGAAAGCTTGGGCTGGTTCTGAGCCATCAACTCTTTATATGAATGTTCTGTTTGACTGATAACATTCTTTAGTTGCAGAAGATCCTGCTTCGCATTCTCAATGCTTTTCTTGCAGGCTTCAATCTTGAGATTCAGCTTGGCAATTTCACTGTTTAACTCCTGCCGCTTAGCTTCCAACTGGAGCAGCTCTTCACTCACTGACTCTCGAATTCGGCATAAATCCTCGACATGCTTCACCTCACAAAGTTCGTTACCTATGCGGGGACCAAAGATGCGCTTGCCAGCATCATCTACATCATCTATGGTGGTTAAGTAGTAATGGGCAATGAGCGGAAAGAAGACCAGGATAATGAATAATGTGAAGCTAAGCCAAGTAAGGCGAATCCGACTAGACCATCGTAGCATCCAAGGTTGGCCTCCATTCCCTACTCCCCCATTCCGCAACATTGTATACCCAGTCATGAGTCCCAAGGTTGGTGCCACACACCTCTATCACGTGGGATCAGTAGCCATACCCAAAACAGTTTGTATCCCAGGATTTCCAGAAGGAAATATTATTGTGTCTGTTTGACAAAAAGCCAATAGAATGGAAATTTCATCTTCTTGTGATGAAGGATACAACTTTTGATTTGACAGGAACCAACAATCAGTAACACTTCTCTCAAGCTTCAATTAACTGGGTGTCGCAAGGCAAGAGAGAAGAGGATTGACATGGCAATCAGAAGTCTTCTCTGGGCCAGATACACACAAAAGGAGCACTTCAAATTTACTGTTGTAGTCCGCATTCTGAGTTAGCATCCAGTAAGCAAGGCAACCATGAAGAATCCCATGCTATCAATATCCCTCGCCGTCATCATGCTGCCGGTAGTCCACTAACCTAAAAAACAACAATGATATATCAGATCATATAAACAGTGAAATTTCCATTAGCCTAATTGTTTAAAACACAATGGATACAATACGGAGCTTCCTGCCAAAGCCGTCTTCCTCTTACACATACTGTTTAGAATTTCTGATTGGTTAACTATAGTAAGTATATTGCCCGCTTATCAAAATGAGATAGAAATCATAATTTACTTAATAGCAACTCCTAAAAGATGGCATAACCTTTTTATGGGAACATGTATTTGAACAGCAAAGGAGAAATAATAGCATACTGCTCTACCTACTATCTTTACAAAAATTATGCTGATCAGACATTATTTGAAAAGTATATCTGATGTTAGTGTCTTTGATGCAAAACAGAGATTGTCATTCAAATATAAAACTTACAAACGTATAAATATTGTATCTGTTCATTCTTAGATCTATCTAGAACACGGGTGTCAAATTTGATTTCATTGAGGGCTGCATCAGAGTTGTGTTTGACCTTGTGGGGGTGTGGCCAAGGTGGGCATGGCCAGCTTGACGTCACTCTTGTTGGGGGCACCTGTGGTGGCCCGAGTGCTCTGCCAGCAAAAACAGGCTCCCACTCTCAGTTTTCGGCTGGGACAGCCTCCTACAATCCTATGTGAATGAAAACTGATCTCGGGAGGGCAGTGCACAGCCCTCCTGAGCTCAGTTTTTGCTGGCAGAGGCACCCTGGGCCAGTCCTTCACTGTTTCCAGGGCAGCCCCGTGGGCCAGATCTAAGCACCCCACAGGCCAGATCTAGCCCACCGGTCTTGAGTTTGACACCTCTGATCTAGAAAGATCTAATTTTTATACTGAAATATAAAGCCAAGGTGGCCCTTGATAACTACTCAACTTTAGTTATCTTTGTCAAAATATTATAAACTTTATGACAATGATTGAGCAAGAACAAGTTTCTGAGTTTCTGAAGTAGAATTTAAGAACCAAATTAATAAAGAGCTTTTTTCCAAGTATCTCTATTCTTATACCTTTCTAGGCAAAAGTTTTCTGATGCAGGTTTCCATCATTGACATAAAGGGAACCGGATGAAGATAGGAATTAATCATACTTGAGGAAAAAAATCAACTGAGGTAATGAAAGGAGCAGATTTAAGAGGATTTTCCTAACATATCATAACTGGCTTACAGAATTTATTGCAAGGCATGATGAAATAAAATAGTTTTTTTTAAAAGAAAGGAATAGACTAGTCACTAAAAGATTATGAAATGTCTGTTCGATGATATAGTCTCACATTTAAACAGAAAGACTATCTAAGTGATCTATTCTTGATGGTTCCCCTTCAGTGCTGGAAATCTCCCACCTTAGAGGACTCCAAATATATATCAGACTACAACTTCTAGGATTCCCAGTCAGGGTTACCAATTATAAAATGTACAGGTAGTCCTTGACTTACAACAGTTCATTTAGTGTCCGTTCAAAGTTACAATGGCACTGAAAAAAAAGTGATTTATGGCCATTTTCACAGTTACAACCTTTCTGGCATCCCAGAAATTCCTTCCGGGTAGCAGACAAATATGGCGGCTCCATATTGATCGCCGAGGACGAGGGGGCGATGTTAGGCTCTTTCGGAGGTGTTGGGGGACCAGCTGACCATCTTGCAACCCCCACCCAGCAAGCTGAAATGTAGCCGGCTCGAATCGAGCCACAGATGGAGCCAGAAGATCATTAAGCCGCCGTGGAGGTTGTTAGGGATGTGTGGCAAGTGGCAGGCAGCAGCGAGCGCTAAGACCGGGGCCTGGCTGTCACGAGCCAAACGGCTGCTAAGCTAACGCGGTTGAAGCAACGATCAGAAATGTGGCTATGGCGGTGGCAGCGGCAGCGGAGACTGCGGCGATGGTGCCTGGGCTGCAGAAAATCTAATCTGCTGCAGGCTGGGCGCCGTGGGCGGCGAAGCAGGGCCGGTGGCCATGGCTACAGGGGCGGAGCTGGCTGCCATGACACTCACAACAATGATGACGACAACAATAACAACAGCAACATCGGGAGACTAGGCTGTCCTCTTCGTGATGATAGAGAGAGCTTTGCTGCAAACGACTACTTCCCCCTCATTATAATAGGAAGGGGGCCTGGACAACTCCCCCTTAAATATTAAAGGAGAGGTTTCAACATAATTACCTGAATGGCCCTGTCTAAAAGAGCATGATGGTGATGGGGGCTGAAAAATGAGGACATAATTCTTTTGATCTTCCCCTCAACCATTTCTCCCCCCCCCCTTACTAGACCTAGACCTAGTTTGGGCCATTCAGCGAAACCTTGCAGCTGCTTGATCAACTTACAGCCTTCATTTTAAACATTTTTAAACATTTTCCTCCCAACTATCCTGATTGTCCTGGCTATCCTGATTATTCGATCTCATCTCTTCTGCCTGGATGCTCCACCTTACTTTTCCACCTTACCTTCAGATTTGCTTGTATCAAAAAGGGAGGAAGCACAGACATCGAGAGTCTTGAACGATTTATCTATACATCTATTCACTTGGATGGGATGGACCATCTCCTCTACTGTTTTTGAAACTGTAGACTGGTCACTATGAGAAGGCAGTCATTAAGACTCTTATCCCCCTTTTGGACCAACTTATTTAATCACAAGACTTCCCATCACCATGAAAGGGTGATGGTATTCCGATGTTATAGTATACCGGCTTCCTTGTACAACTATCCACCTTACCTTTTTGTCTTAACCATCTATTTTAAACCATCTTTAACACCTTTAAGAAGAAAATTAGCCTTTCATCACTTCCAATTCCATCTCTCCTCTAATGTATTCAAAAACAGAACTCCTCACACTGCGAGATTCCCCCCTCTCGCAGGTTTGGCCCTCCCAATTATCTAGGGCCGCCCTCAAGGACGGGTTTTGGAACCCCGAGAGGTGGTATGCTAAGAACCGGAAGCTTTGGGGTTTTTTAGATAGTTTTTCAAACTCTATTTTAAAAAGATCTGGGAGGAGGGTGGTTTCTAATGTAAATAAGGAGGCTGGGGGACCTCCCGGGAGGGGGGTGGGTTGTGTGGGTTCAGGGGTTAATCTGCAAGGGACGGGGTCTAGTCCGGCTAAGGAGCACGACGGAGGTGATACGAAATCCGGAGTCAAGGAGGGGGTTAGAGCTTATACTATCGGTAGACATTACATCAGTACTATAGGTGGGAGGGGCAGATATGGCGGGAGTAGGGGGCCATATCAAGTGAAGGGAGTACGCGCTCGCTGTCTTCAAGCGGTGGCATGCTCCGGCCCCCAATGCTCTGCTCGTTCCCCAGGTTGCACAGACCCTCAGGCCCTGGACCTTCGGCTGATGCTATGCAACGCCAGGTCTGTGGTAAACAAAGCCCCCCTCATTTGTGATCTTGTTCAAGAGGGGGGAGCGGACCTGGCAGGTATTACGGAGACCTGGCTGGGCCAGGAGGGAGGGGTTTCTCTCATAGAGATGTGCCCACCTGGTTTCCGAGCATTTCATCAGCCAAGGTCACAGGGGAGGGGTGGGGGGGTGGCAGTTATCATTAGAGAAGGTCTTGGCCCGAAGGAGGCCACTGTTCCTCAGACGGTCGGATGTGAGTCCCTCCTTGTGAAGTGGGGTCATGGGGTACAGATGGGCTTGCTAGTTACGTACCTGGCTCCCTGCTACGTGGCGGCAGCCCTGCCTGAGCTACTCAACGTTATAGCCGCGGTGGCGGTTGATATCCCTAGACTTATAGTCATGGGAGATTTCAACCTGCCATCCGTTGGTGAGGCGTCTGAGGTGGCTCAGGAGTTCATGGCTTCCATGACGGCCATGGACCTGACCCAGTTAGTTCATGGCCCTACTCACACTGAGGGAAACACGCTGGACCTGGTTTTTGTCTCTGGTCAGTGGTTGAGTGATCTTGAGATAGGGGATATAGTGATTGAGCCCTTGTCATGGTCGGATCACTCCCTCCTTCACTTTGACCTTCGAACCACCACACCCCGCCGCAGGGAGGCGGAACCGATAAGGTGGTTCCACCCCAAGCGCCTGATGGACCCAGATAGGTTCCAGAAGGAGCTTGGGCCATTTCCTGAGGCTCTGGCACATGGCTCGATCGAAGACCTGGTGGCCACCTGGGATAGGGAGGCTGCCGGGGCCTTGAATCGAGTCGTGCCTTTGCGGCCTCTGACTCGACGCCGATCTCGCCTGGCTCCTTGGTACACTGAGGAGCTGAGGGAGATGAAGCGTCGGAAAAGACGCCTGGAGAGCAGTTGGAGAGCCAGCCGATCTGAATCTGACCGAACACTGGTAAGATCTCATATTAAGACTTACCTAGTGGCGATAAAAGCGGCAAAACATAACTATTTTTCCGCTCTTATTGCATCATCAGATAACCGCCCGGCCGCCTTGTTTAGGGTGACCCGCTCCCTGCTCCTTCAGGAAGCGCGGGAAGACCCCTTGGAGGGTAGAGCCAAGGATTTTGTTCAATATCTGTATGATAAAATCGCTCAGATTCGGGAACACCTGGACTCTGACATAGTAGATTCAGGGGAAAGGATGGAGGCAGGTCTTGAGAATACCACCTGGAAAGAGTTTGATTCTGTGACTCCCGAATATGTGGACAGGATACTGGGGAGGCTGAATGCTACCACATGTTTATTGGACCCGTGTCCCTCCTGGTTGGTGCTGGCCTCTCGGGAGGTTACACGAGGCTGGCTCCAGGGGATTATAAATGCTTCTCTGAGTGAGGGTGTCTTTCCTGCTGCCTTGAAAGAGGCAGTGGTGAGACCTCTCCTCAAGAGGCCTTCCCTGGACCCGGCAATATTGGCTAATTACCGTCCAGTCTCCAACCTTCGCTTCGTTGCGAAGGTTGTTGAGAGTGTGGTAGCACAACAGCTTCCTCAGTACCTGGATGAATCATCTTATCTGGATCCGTTCCAGTCGGGCTTCAGGCCTGGACACAGCACGGAAACGGCATTGGTTGCATTGGTTGATGATCTCTGGAGGGCTCGGGACAAGGGTTGTTCCTCTGCCCTGGTCCTATTAGATCTCTCAGCGGCTTTTGATACCATCGACCATGGTATCATGCTGCACCGGCTGGAAGAGTTGGGAGTGAGGGGCACCGTGTTGCGATGGTTCTCCTCCTTTCTCTCTGACCGGTGGCAGTCTGTGTTGGCAGGGGGGCAGAGATCGACCCCGAGGCCCCTTATATGTGTGGTACCACAGGGATCGGTTCTCTCGCCCCTTCTGTTCAACATTTATGTGAAGCCACTGGGTGAGATCATCCATGGTTTCGGGGTGAAGTACCACCAGTACGCTGATGACACCCAGCTGTACATCTCCACCCCAGACCACCCTAATGATGCCCTTGAAGTGATGTCCCGGTGCCTGGAGGCTGTACGGATCTGGATGGGGAGGAACAGACTCAGGCTCAACCCATCCAAGACCGAGTGGCTGTGGTTTCCGACATCCCGATATAGTCAGTTGGTGCCAACGCTGACTATTGGAGGCGAGTCATTAGCCCCCACGGAGAGGGCTCGAAACTTAGGCGTCCTTCTGGACTCACAGCTATCTTTAGAAGAACACCTGACGGCTGTGGCCAGAAGGGCTTTTTATCAGGTTCGCCTGATACGCCAGTTACGCCCCTTTCTAAATCAGGACTCATTAAACACGGTCACTCATGCCCTCGTCACTTCCCGCCTGGACTACTGCAATGCTCTCTACATGGGGCTCCCCTTGAAGAGCACCCGGAGGCTCCAGTTGGTCCAGAATGCAGCCACACGGGTAGTTATGGGAGCGATGTGGCGCTCCCATGTGACACCCCTCCTGCGCGAGCTGCACTGGCTTCCTGTGTTCTTCCGGGTGCACTTCAAGGTTTTGGTTACCACCTTTAGAACGCTCCATGGCTTAGGACCGGGCTATCTTCGAGACCGCCTTCTGCCACCAGTACCCTCTCACCGACCAGTACGCTCCCATAGAGAGGGGCTTCTCAGGGTGCCGTCGGTCAAACAGTGTCGACTGACGGCCCCCAGGGGGAGAGCCTTCTCTGTGGGGGCACCCAACATGTGGAACAAGCTCCCCCCAGAGATACGGACAATCCCAGATCTCCGCGCTTTCCGCCGTGCCCTCAAGACGTTTCTATTCCAGCAGGCTGGCCTGGACTAACCTCTTCTAAAATTGCTCTTATATTTTTAAATCTTAATCTCATAAATTTAGAGTTTTAATTTTAGGTTTAAGACCAAATTATTTAATTGTATTTTAATCAATTCTTTAAAATATTTGTATTATATGTATTTTATCATTTGTCTGTACACCGCCCTGAGTCCCCCGGGAGTAGAGCGGTATATAAATATAATATAATAATAATAATAATAATAATTTATGACCGTTGCTGTGACCCAAGGTCATGTGATCCCTTCTGCGATCTTCTGACAAGCCAAGTCAATGGGGAAACCAGATTCACTTAACAATCGAGTTACTAACTTATCAATTGCAGTGATTCGCTGAACAACTGTGGCAAGAAAAGTGGGGCAAAACTCACTTAACAAATGTCTCACTTAACAACAGTAATGTTGGGTTCAATTGTGGTTGTAAGTCGAGGACCACGTATAGTTAAATAAATGCAGAGAGATGCAAGCAAGGTCGCCATAGTAGTTCACTAACATTCAGGCCTGAACACCCACCAGAAGTATTATAATAGCATCTTTATTTGGGATTGGGCTTTTAAATCACAAAAATTATCATGTACCAAAGTTACAATTCTTCTTACTCAAAGAATTTTTTTTTTGTTGCTTTGGATAATACAAGAATGTGAAAACAAGATAAAAATACACTCAGCTGAATTGAATTAAATGCCAGCGAAGTCATTTGCAAACACACTACCCCCATTCATTCACAATGCCGTCAATAAAGGGCAGCCACACACATTTCACAAGGAAAAAGCGAGATACAGTCCTGCAAAAACAACAAGAAATAACTCTGGATTTTTAACATTGTAGGTTATAGGAATGGAGGTATGCAGGTATTGGGGGAGGGACGGGGGGCCTCCAAGTCAGTCTTGACTCCTAGCTACTACCTGGAAAATTCCATGCAGTTTTCCTGACACGGTTTTTCAAGAGTGGGTTGCTTATTTTATTGTTCTATTATTTTACTACTGTTCTGTTTACACTCTTCTCATTTCTCCCTTTTTATTGTTATAAGCTGTCTAGTGCAGTGAGATAGGTGGCAAATAAATATATCAAATAAACAAATAAAATATTAGGCTTTGGGCCTAAGATAGTGTTAGAACTCACACACTGTCTCTTTGGTTTCAAGCCTGGTACCTCAAACCACTACACCAAACTGGCTCTCAAGAAAATAAAGACCTCTGTTGAAAAGCTATATTGTTTATGGATCTGTGTTATTGTCCTGATATAAGCATTAGTATGGATGGATGGATGGATGGATGGATGGATGGATTGAATGATTGATTGATTCAATTTATATGCCGCCCTTCTCCAGAGACTCAGGGCGGCTTACAATGAGTTAAGCAATAGCCTTCATACTTTTGTATATACCTGCTTAGTAGGACTTTTGGCCCCTCCTACGCGGTGTTCTTTTTTATACAAAGTCAGCTTATTGCCCCCACAATCCGGGTCCTCATTTTACCTACTTCGAAAGGATGGAAGGCTTGAACTCGCAGTAATTGCAGGCAGCTGGCAGCTACTTTAACAGCACTTTAGTCCGTTGCGCCACCAAGGCATGGTAGGTACAACCATGGTGGTATTATGCTGTCCAACTGTTAAATCTTCAAAGTAACATATTATTGTTGTGCACCTGGTTCCTACTGCCATCCCTAGGCTGTATGAAACAAATGGGGTTTATTGGATGCAGAATGTATGCAGGGAATAGCCGCTTAAACTAAGACAAAGATTACAAAAATTGTTTTGTTAAAAATGTATACAATTTATACCAGGGGTCTCCAACCTTGGCAATTTTAAGACCTGTGAACTTCAACTCCCAGAATTCCTCAGCCAGCAAAGAGGAATTCTGGGAATTGAAGCCCACAAGTCTTAAAGTTGCCAAGGTTGGAGACCCCTGGTTTATACCATCTGAGCTCCTGCCTGGAAAAGGAGGAGATTCCAGGAGAAAAGGCTATGACCAAATCTTACTTCTGTGACCTTTTTTACTGACAGCCTTCAATCTCTTACAACCCTCTCCCTGTTCTCTACTATTTCTGATCCTCGAACTAAATGCTGCTTAGCTTTATCTCCTACTGATCATCCCTGTCTCGGCCTGTCGTCCCGCCCGAGCTTGAGGTGAAAAAACGACTCCACACTTTAAGGAGTAGCCAGAACTCTTTACTGGAACACAGCCAAAAGCAGCAAGGCAAAGTAACGAACAAGCCGGAAAAATTAATAAAGTCAGCGCTACCGGAGGCAGCCAGGTGGCGCTATATATCTGAACTTGGCATAAAGCAAACCTAACATCCGGCAAATAAAAGAACCTCGGGACATTCCCCTCCCTCCACAGCTGTTTGGCAGTACCGCGCCTCTGTTCACGTCACAGAAGCGCATTTAGGAAAACGTTAACAGCCACGCCTCCCTGCCGTTGTCTCCGCTGCTCCTGGCTTTGTTTGTAGCTGCCTCCTGCTGTGAAGTGTCATTGTGAGTGTCGCTGTAACTCTGTAAGTCCGACAGCTCTGGCTGCGTTCTGCCTTTTCCAATCTCCGTCCCCCCCCATAAGTGATGGCGAGCCTGTTCACGGCTCGACACCCTGTTGGACTGCTCTTCTTTCTCTTTTCTTCTAACACTGTAGTGTTTTTCAATACCAGCTGCCTGGAAATTCTGGGAGTTGAAGTCAACATGTCTGAAGAAGACATCTAATGTATCGTCTTTAAATTATTTACATGATCAGAAAGTGAGGTAATCTGATTGAAATAAAATTCATATATTTTGTGGTAGGCATAAGAATAATACTACAATATGGATCATCCAGTTATATTAAACATGGGTGATTCAGGCCAGACAAGAAAAAGAGAGCATATTTGAGAGCAGACAGCAAATACTATCATCTTAATCATCACAAGATTTAGTGACAGCTATCAATGTGAACAGTCAAGAAAGAATTAGATAAAATCACAGAGGACAAGACGATATATTATTTTCAATATGAAGGATATTATAATATCAATTTATTGATAACAACAATTGGAGAAAACCATTGGTTTCCTTCTTGATGGTAGTTTTCCATGGTCCTCAAGTTAGTTACTACTTGAATAAAAAAATAGTGAAGTACAGAAATTTTATGTTTTTAATCTTAGAATAGACATTCCCCTTATTATAAGGAAGAAGGGCAGGAGGGAATTATGTCATCCATGATACTTCCATCTTCAACTTTTAACAACTGTAAAAGCTGGGCAGTAAGACAATACAAAATGAGGCACAAATCTAGGAAGACTTGTAAAAGGTTTGTTACTGACAACATCTTAGTGGTTGTGTCTAAATGCTGATATTCAGGTATAAAAGTGCCTGCCTCCAAACTTTATGCCTAAGTAAAAATTGATGTAGTTTCCCAGGTTTTCAAGGATTTATTATTTATTTTTAGCAGCTCCCAGCTATTTGGTCTTCAAAGATTCCAAAATCAAATTTAAAACTATAATACAGAGGTATCTCGGTACTCATCATTAATTGGTTCTGGGAGGTGCAATGAGTACCAAAAGCAATGGTACCAAACAAGACCAAACAAATTTTTCCCATATCTATCTATATAAAAGCGAAAACCGCTTATGCCGTAATCATGAAATCTCCAGAACAGTAAAGCCTACAAACTTGAAATTTGCCACTATGTTCCTCTTGGCTTCTAGGTACTCACTAAGAAAGGATTTTTCGAAATGACCATCAGAACATTAGTATTTCCTATATTATTATTAACACGCTCTGATGCTAAAGAGTTCTACTCCCCCTCCCCACCTGAAAAGAAATCTGTTCCAAATGCAAAACACAAGCAGAGAAGAGGAGTTTCACTTTCAGTTTTACTTTCACAGCAGGAAGCAGCTTTAATACAGAACACTTGAGCTAAGCCATGGCCAGGCTCCTTCCAGTCTCCTTCTTGCTCACACAGCAAATACTGTTTCACTTTCCAAACAGCCCTCTGATGCTAAGGAGTTCTACCCTCCCTCCTCACCTGAAAAGAAATCTGTTCCATGCTCTGATGCTAAAGAGTTCTACTCCCCCTTCCCACCTGAAAAGGAATCTGTTCCAAATGCAAAACATAAGCAGAGGAGAGGAGTTTCACTTTCAGTTTTACTTTCACAGCAGCAACCAGGGGATAGGATAGGGGAGGCTTCTGTGGGGCAAGCCTGAGGGAAAGAAGGGGATATGATAGGAGAGGCCTCTGTACGGCAAGCCTTAGGGAGAGAAGGGGATAGGATAGGGGAGGCTTCTGTGAGGCAAGGCTGAAGGAGAGAAGGGGATAGGATAGGGGAGGCTTCTGTGGGGCAAAGCTGAGGGAGAGAAGGGGATAGGATAGGGGAGGCTTCTGTGGGGCAAGACTGAGGGAGAGAAGGGGAGAGGATAGGGGAGGCCTCTGTGGGACAAGGCTGAGGGAGAGAAGGGAGGAAGTTAGGGGAGGCTTCTACGGGGCAAGGCTGAGGGAGAGAAGGGGAGAGGAGAGGCTGATTGTAACTACTCATTAATTTTTAAGATGTAAGTGTCGATTTATCAAGCCCCATCGCATAGTTTTGTAGCAAAGCACGGATATCCAGCTAGTGGAATAATATAGTGAGTCACAAGATAGTCGACATTGATTAAATTCTGGCTTGTGTGTTGAGTACCAAACAAACAATGAGTACAGGGACAAAATGCTTTCAGTACCAAATTCAATGAGTTTCAAAGCAGTTGAGTACCAAAGAACTACTGTAATTTAAAACAATTAATCAACCTGGAAATCCTATATTTGAGAGGTAGGACAAAATATTTGAAATAAGGGCTCCAATATTTCCCTACTCCTGCTAGAATATTTTGCTCAAATCTCTATTTTTATGCTCTTTCTGCATCTCAGACTGAGATAAAAGAAGATCTCTTTTTTTGCTTGCATTACTGTGGGCAAAAACAGCTTTTGGATTTTAAAATGCTTTATGTGACTAATCTTGAGCAGAAAATCACAAAGCAAAAATTTAAAAGGAACCCTGGGAGAATTTTCCAATTGTGAGATGCCAGATTTCATAATGCTGACACATGTTTTGGGTTACAAAGATGAGCCAAGATATTGTACGCAGCCTGCCTTGGAAGCAACGGTCCAAAAAAGTGACTGCTTGCTTTTCAAGAGGTTAATTCTTAGCTAGTAAAAACTTTCTTGAAGCCACAAAGGGATAATGATGAGCAAGAAACAAAAATGGCTTAGATTTCTACTTTTAATATCATCTTAAATGAACAACATATATAAATGCTGAGCTTCAGGAAAAATACATTTTAATTATTACATGGATTTATCTAGCATGTGTCTGTTAATACACTATAGGTTCTAAAGTAATAGACATCATTATGGCTGAAAATGTTTAGCTGTCATTTATATGGGGACTTTACACCCTGCTATGAAAGTTGGACCATAAGAAAGACTAAGCACCAAAAAATCGAGGCCTTTGAACTATGGTGCTGGAGAAGACTCCTGCAAGTCCCTTGGACGGCAAGGCGAACAAACAAGTCAGTCCTAGAGGAGATCAACCCTGATTGCTCTTTAGAAGGCCAGATCCTGAAGATGAAACTCAAATATTTTGGCCATCTAATGAGAAGGAAGGACTCACTGGAGAAGATCCTAATGCTGGGAAAGATCGAGGGCAAAAGAAGAAAGGGACGACAGAGAACGTGGTGGCTGGATGGAGTCACTGAAGCAGTAGGAGTGAGCTTAAATGGACTCTAGAGGATGGTAGAGGACAGGAAGGCCTGGAGGAACGTTGTCCATGGGATTGCGATGGGTCAGACACGACTTCATAACCAACAACAACACACCCTGCTATCTTGTCTCAGCATTCAAATAATAATAATTTGAACTAAGGCTTCATCCAAAAATACGGAGTCCATACTATTATCTTTCTGTCTAAAATATATAATGGTATGAAATTCTGAGGATCCAATATATAACACAAAACTGTCATATATTTGCTCACAATCAATTTATCATCCGAAGGTTTTGTGAACAATTCCACCTTGATATCTTTGCCTGAATTTGTGTATTTATTTAAAAGATGGTATACCAAAAACTATGTGTGCCACTATATTCTGGACTAGTTATAATTTCTATGTGATCTTCAAAAGCAGCTTCGTGAAGTGTATATTGCAGTAATCTAACCAGGAAGTGACCATACCATGAATTTCTCTATTAATGTACTGGATCTAAGACCTGTAAATTCTTCAACTGACCAAATTATGTTCCTCTATCAACATTAGTTTTCACTTTTTAACCCAAGAACCTGGTTTGGAAAACTGATTTAGCAAAATAACCCATTTTTAAAAAAGATGTACTGTAATTTTGAGTAACATGGGAAACTACTACCAGTTATATAGCCAGCATAGTACTGTTTAATGAAAATCACAATGATTCCCTAAGATTTGAGGCAGAGAAGGAAATTTCCATGCCTACCAAGTTTCTTTTTAACAGGAGATGTCGCAGACCGAGGGATCTTTCAAAGGTGCTCCTTTGGAGAGGAACGTGGCTCGGTGGCTGAGACACTGAGCTTGTCGATCAGAAAGGTTGGTGGTTCAAATCCCTAGTACAGGTCTCCTGTGTGAGTAGGGGGTTGGACTAGATGACCTCCAAGATCCCTTCCAACTCTGTTACTGTTAAAACATGAGAATATCCACTACATCTCCAACTCCGGCTAAGTTAACAATGGCGGTCTGTTTTGAGATTGTTCTGGCACTCAAACAAATATGTTGCATTTGAAATGGCATAGCCAATATTTCCTAGATGTGAAAGTTCTATTTCCGGTTTTGATAAAACATAATATCCTCCCATTTATGAATCACAGCAGCCAGCATCAAGAAAATACAGATTTTAGCACTGTATCACTGTTTTAACTATGGCCTATGGATGGGTTTATCCACAAAAAATTAACTTTTGACTTTTAGCAAAATTAGATGAGGTCATCTGCAGACAGCTGATGGTTTTAAAATGGATTTATTTTATGTTTTTAATATTGTTTTTTCTTCTTCTAAGTTTGCACTTGAAGTTTAATATATATCTATTCCATATACCTGCAGTTACAAAATAAGCATTTAAGGGTAGAGCATAAAGTCTGAACATCTATACACCGTTCTATATGTAGTGTGAGGGGGGCGGTTGTTGTACATAGCTGCAGTACTATAGAATAAATATCAGAATAGATTTTTAAACTCTCCTTTGAAAGCCAGAAGAGCTCAAAAGTTGCTAAAGAGGTGATGGACTCTGCCATTTCTATCTAGAAGCGATCTTAGCCCTTTACCCTTTCATTTTCTGCCTTGTTCCTCAGATTTTTTTTTCAATAAGAGCCCATCAGCAAATTATTAAAGAGCTTTACACAAAGCTCTTGTAATAGAACACTAATTCCATACCAGCCCTCTTTGCTGCTTCTAAATAGCAAGCTAATTTTATATACAATGGCCTTCAGAACTAGTCACAAAAGGCATGCAATAGATGGTAAGAAAGATGTTCTTGACTTTAAAAATTAGACCAATGTATTCTCCATCTACAGCAACAGTGGGTGTGAGGAGAAGATATGTGTCAGATGACTCAAGCACAGATATACAGCACTGGGTGGTGTTCAAGCTTTAAAACCCCAACTTTGAAATTCTAGGCCAGTGGTGGCTAACCTTTTCCAGACCGAGTGCCCAAACTGCACCCGAACCCCCCAAATGCAATGTGCGTGCAGCCCCCATGCATGCGCCCCCCCCATGCATGCGCCCCCCCCATGCATGCTGTTGTGACCCCGACCCCGGAAGCTGATTTATCTTCGCATGCTGATTCGGAAGATGATATGGAGGAGGAGGAAGCTGTCACAAGCTATGTGCCGGAGGGGCCGTCTTCACTGGTAAGTCAGCAAAAACTGACCGTTGCTGACATGCCTATGGACCCCAGCCAAATTAAGGAGGAAACAGAGGCCGGTACCGACGAGGGGGAGCCCCTATTGGATGCAAGAGAGAGACGTAGGAGACGTCGTAGAGAACAGCTATTGCCACATCCTAAGAGGTGTGGTCAGGAGATGTAGGGCCACACCCTACAAAGTATAAAAGGGGTGTGACTGGGCTGGAAAAGTGTGGTGAACAATTTGTTGGAGTTTTGGATGCAGTGGAGTTACAACTGTTAGTTTGGAGTTTGTTGACAAGAGTCTGCATTCCTGCATTAGCTTGCTGGCTGTCTGCCAAGACCTTTGGAACATTGCCTGGTAACTATTGGACTGATATACGCTTTGGAAGAGAACTATTTATTAAAGGGCCAGTTTCAGTCTCTCTAGCCTGCGTTTGTTACTGCCGGGCTATTTGAGCCTCTGCAAGGCCACTCGTGGGAGGGGACAGAACACATGCATGCACCTTGTGCACATGCCCCCGTGCATGCACGGCCACCATGCATGTGCCCTGCCCCCCTTTCATGCGAGCGGGGTCCCCTTGTGGGCCTCCTCCCCACATGCACGGCAGAGACCCGAAGACCAGCTGGCCAGTGGGAGGTGCATGCACATGCGCAGCAGAGCTGAACTGGGGCAACGGCTCATGTGCCCACAGAGAGGGTGTTGCATCCCACCTCTGGCACATGTGCCATAGGTTCACCATCACTGTTCTAGATCTATCCATGAATCTGAGAGAAAAGAATGGCCATTCTTTTTTAAAGCATTAACACTACAAATGATATAAAAAGAGATCATGAATCTATAGCTCTTTATTGGGGAACTGCAGGAAGTTCAAACTGAGAAATTTTCAACGTTCTAGAAGGAGTCCAGATCTAAATGAACCTCCCTATCTAATTTTCATTACTTTAGAAAGCTCACCTTCTTCACCTGTTACTCCAATCTGCCACCTTTCTGATTATTTATTGGTTCATTTATTTATTGGTTCAATTTATATGCCGCCCATCTCCGGAGACTCAGGGCGGCTTACAATGTGTTAAGCAATAGCTTTCATACTTTTGTATATACCTGCTTAGTCGGGCATTCGGCTCCCCCTAAGCGGTGTTCTTTTTTATATATATACAAAGTCAGTTTATTGTCCCCATAATCCAGATCCTCATTTTACCTACCTCGAAAGGATGCAAGGCTGAGTCAACCTTGAGCCTGGTGAGATTCGAACTTGCAGTAATTGCAGGCAGCTGGTGCTACTTAACAGCACTTTAGTTTGCTGCGCCACCAAGGCTCTTTAGCAAACATTAGACCATGTTTGTCATTTCTGACAAGTAGTTACTTTTTTCAAAACTTTTTGATAGTAGCTCCACACTGTGGAACATGCTGACCCACCAACTGTTCTGACATTTCAAAAGGCATCTGACCCTTTTTTTTCCCCAATGGGCATTTGGGCCAGAGTGAAAATTCCAAATCGCCATTTTTTTAGTGAAATATTAGATTGGTTGTAATTGTTCCTTACTTATAGATCACTCATAATATTTAACTCAAGGACAATCTATACATATTTAAAGTAAGAAAGAAGTAAAGTTGAACCCTGCTTCTGATCCCACTAGACTGAGAATTACTCTACTTCTATACTCTAGAATCTAAGGGTTTGGGAACAAATTTGGCTGCACCAACCCAAGAGAACAGGAGAACAACTCTGGGGTCTTTGAAGCTATTTAGCAGATTGGAGCCGCCGTGGCACAGTGGTTAAGAGTACAGTACTGCAGGCTACTTCTGCTGCCTGCCGGCTGCCTGCAATTTGGCAGTTCAATCCGCACTGGCTCAAGGTTGACTCAGACTTTCATCCTTCCAAGGACGGTAAAATGAGGACCCAGATTGTTAGGAGCAATAGACTGACTCTGTAAACCACTTAGAGAGGACTGTAAAGCACTGTGAAGCAGTATATAAGTCTAAGTGCTATTGCTATTGCCAAAGACCTTAAGAAATGTCTTTTCCAGTGGTGGAATTCAAATTTTTTTACTACCGGTTCTGTGGGCGTGGCTGAGTGAGTGTGGTGTGGCTTGGTGGGCATGGCTTGGTGGGCATGGTAGGGGAAGGATACTGCAAAATCTCCATTCCCACCCCACTCCAGGGGAAGGATACTGCAAAATCTCCATTCCCACCCTACTCTGAAGCCAGCCAGAGGTGGTATTTGCCGGTTCTCCAAACTATTCAAAATTTCTGCTACTGGTTCTCCAGAACCTGTCAGAACCTGCTGAAGAGCACCCCTGGTCTTTCCTTGTTAGAAAATCTGTGCCAATTACAATCAATAATTTGTTTTAGATACACACAATATATGCAAGCTAAAACTGGACAGAATTGGAGATTACAGTAACCGTTTACCTATAACATTTTAAGAATGTATAAGATCTATACAAGAACCCATACTAGTAATTTAACTGCTGTGTTAGTAGCTTGGTGGAGCTCCTAAAGTAACAGAGTAAGGAAGTTGCGAACCACTCTGCAAAAGGCCATCTGGTTCTTCATACTATTCCTTAGAGTAAATGTCTTGGTAGTTCTCACCACCAACTCTTATCTTCTAGAGAGTGCCTTACATGGCATCTTCTCCTCTAAATCCAGAAGTAGGGCTTTTCCATCCTGGGTTATTTTCTGGCAGTTACTAGATAAAAGCACAAACATAGGATAAAATAATTGCTACTGCATCTCCTCCTGGTCATATCATGAAATATATGATTAGAGGATTTCGTCTATGAAAGTAAATCAATCTCACAAAGTACAGAAAAAAGTTAACTTTATTAATAAGAAAGTGCACACACAAACACAAACACTCACACAAACACACAGTTTCTGATTTCATTAAGTCAGACTTGGGTTTTGTTTTTTGTTTTTAACATCTCTGGAAGTTCCAGCCTTCAAACTGAATCCGAAGGAGAATGATCTCAGCTTTTGCTTCTCTCCATCCAATCCCAATTATTGTTAATTTCTCTTCCTCCAGATATCTCCCTCCAATCTCCCAAAAGAACAAATCATCCACCTCTTGAGGAGTGAGGGATTGGGGGATGCGTTTCACTCAGTGGTGAAATTTTGTTTACTACTGGTTTTGTGGACATGGCTTGGTGGGCGTGGTGTCCTTGGCGGGCGTGACAGGGGAAGGATACTGCAAAATCCCCATTCCCTCCCCACTCTGAGGCCAGTCAGAGGTGGTATTTGCCGGTTCTCCGAACTACTCCAAATTTCTGCTGCCAGTTCTCCAGAACCTGTCAGAACCTGCTGAATTTCACCCCTGGTTTCACTTATGTGCCAAAGCACAGACACAAAAGGTACAAATTGAGTATGTCCTACTGTCTGGTTTTGGGATGAGTTCTTTCTCAGGGCTAATTAGAAGTAGATTGACAACACAAATTTAAATGGTTAACGTACCAATGGCTTAACTAGCCTGCATTTTAGAAGCAAATAGAAACCATACTTTTATTTTAGCCCTTAACCCAATAGGAGAGATCCCCTTCTAATAAGAGGTATGTTCTATCCCTAAATATTTTAGCCTTCGTGAGCAGAATACTCTCTTTGCCTTCTATAATATTTTGACAACAGTAAATCATGCCACTATCACCTTCAGGATAGATACTGCAGTATGCTTTATAAGGTGCTGCAATGAACTGCAGTCGATACGAATTGCAGTGGCCCATTATAGCCATGCAGCTGCACTGGCCTCCAGTTGGTTTTTGAGTATAACTAATCAGAAGGTTAATTTTGATTTCTATAATCCTTAATGATTTATCCCTGAAAATAACTGGAATGATTAATAAATCAACATTGAGCAGGAAATAAAAAATATATATGTAATGTTTCCTCAGACGCTTTATATATTTATGAAAAAATGTAAAAGGAATATTTGTGTGACATTACAATAGGTTTGACTGGTGTGTGTGTGTGTGTGTGTGTGTGTGAAGATGTATATAATGAGAATGAGAACATTCAGACAGTTCTCAGTTGTTGGCTGAGAACACAAATGATTTGTATCAAGTATTAGGCCATATGATGAGGAATGGGGAATATGGATTTGAAAATTTATAAATTAAGAATCAAGGTAGCTTTGTTTGACAGGGGAAATGGAGTGAATGGTTACAAATAATAGATTGGGGGCGGTGAGAAACTGCAGTAAGCAGAAGGATTTTTTACTTTAATAGAATGTCCATCAAAGATGGGAAAATGGACGGAGAAACTTTAAGACACGCAAATGCTGGCAGAAATACAGTTGGTAATATGTGATTTGTTATGAGAAAATGTTTGTTGAAAGTAGCAAGGGTTGTTGTGCAGAAGGATATCCTTTGTCCCACTAGATTATATGAAAGTTCATACGATTATATGAATGAGCCTTGGTAGTACAGTGGTTTAAAGCACCCTGTTATTAATACCAGCTGCCTGCAATTATTGCAGGTTCGAATCTCACCAGGCTCAAGGTTGACTCAGCCTTCCATCCTTTGTAAGGTAGGAAATTGAGGACCCAGTTTGTGGGGGCAATAAGCTGACTTTGTATAAATATACAAAAAGTATGAAGGCTATTGCTTAGCGCATTGTAAGCCGCCCTGAGTCTCCGGAGAAGGGCGGCATATAAATCAAAAAATTTTTTTTAAAAAAGTAAGTTATAAAAAGAAGTTGAATACTGTGAGAATGAGTTATTTAAGAAGTAAGTGTGATAAAACAAGAAAAGAAAGGGCCAAGAATGAATTGATGCTGAATAAACATGGATTGAATGCAAAACTCAGTTACTAGTATGAGAGGAGTACTTTGTGGTGGTTTGGTTATATATATAGGAATGAATCACAAAACAAATATATGAAGAACAAATGGGCTGAGAAGACTGAAAGCCATTGTCATGAACTCGCCTCCGAATCTCTCTCCAGACGCGAGTTCAGAGGACAAAGAGGAGGATGAGCCGAGTCCTGGCATCTTGGGGGAAGAGAGCGTAGAGATGCAGAGAGCTGTGGTTCAGGGAGCGGGGCACTCCAGCCCCACGGAGCAGCCTCAGTTTGGAAGATTGAGGCAGGAAACCGAGCATCTGCCAGCAGTTAGCAAGGATAAGCAGGTGAAGTTCACACGTCCTCCTGATCCAAGGATGCGCAGAGCAGAGAGGAGACAGCTGCAACAACGTTGGCCAGGTTACTCATGAGGAGGCAGTACCGGCATTGTCTATTTAATCCCGCCCAAAGGAAGGGGCATTGCTGGAACAATGTGTTCAGTTTCTTGCCTGGTGTTACTATTTCTTGCATCTTGACCTGCAACCCTGTGTTTGGACCTTGGACTGGCCTTTGGACTATGTTTGCACTTCTTAGACTAAGTCTTGTCTAACTTGGGAACCAGACCAGCTTGTTTGGTTTGCAAGTGAACTGATTGTGTGTGTGTGAGTGCGCGTGTGTGCGTGCGTGTTTTGAATAAAAACCTCTGAACTCTTTATTGTGAGAATGTGTGCGTGAGCAGGGCATCCCAGCCATTGGGATTTGAGGAGCTGATTAGATCTTAGGAAGCCATGACAGTTTGCAATGATAGAAAAGTACAATGAACGCTCTTGCTGTAAATCAAATTTAGGTATACTTCCTTTCCTTTTATTTCATACATTTAATTTCTTTTGCTTATTATTTATCTTTGTAGTAATTATCAAGAGACAGAATAAATTAGTCAGAAACAGATCTTGCAGTCATCCTTCCTCTTCTTTTTAAAGAGTAACTTCCTTACTATACCGTGGGAATGTTGTACAAATAATAATACACATTAGCACCAGCAAAGCATTTAACAAAGTACCCATGAGATATTGATTAGGAAACTAGTTTATAAAGAACTAAATGACCTGACAAAAACATTGACATATAGTTCACAAGAATTGCATTCATTGAATGCTCATCAGTGGATCTTTACCAACTGTAGAGAAAAATAACAAGCTTCTATCAACTCTTCAATATGTTCATTAATGATGTGAATGAAGAGTTGACAGAATGCTCATCAAATCTGCACATAATAAGACAGCTAGTACCACAAAAAATCAGAAATGAAAATTCAAACTGTTCTTGACAGAATGGTGAAATAGGCTAAAAGTGCCAAAAGACCAATGAAAACTTCATTTATTAAACAAAAATTTAATGCACATGGGAAAATATTTGGCTTTGCTAAAAGTCTAGACCAGATCCAGACTTTGGAAGAACCTAAATCAGTGATGGCTAACCTTTTTGCCATTGCGTGCCAGAGGGGGGAGTTGGAGGTTTGCGCGCATGTGTGCCCACACCCATAATTCTATGTGCCCCGCCCTGTGCATGTGCATGCATCCCCCCCCCGCTCCTGGTACGTGATGGCCCTGTAGGCCCGTTTTTCTTTCTCACCTGGCTCCAGATCCTCTCTATGCATCTGGGGAGGGCAAGTGACTTTTTAAGAGGCTTTTTAGCCTCCCTAGGATTCTCTGGAGGCTGGGGACTGGAAAGAAGTCACTTGCTGTCCAACCGGGAGTTGGGAAATGGGCTGTTTCAGGCCTCCGGAGGGCCTCCGAGGGGGTGGGGAAGGCTGTTTTTGCCCTCCCCAGATGCATAGAGGGATCTGAGCCAGGTGAGAAAGAAAAACAGGCCTTCCCGACCCACCCCCAAGCCCTCTGGAGGCAGGAAACAGCCTGTTTCCCTACTTCTGCCCAGAAGGCTCAAAAAACCAGCTGGCCAGCGCGCGCATACGTGCCAGAGCTCAGCTGGCCTGCCCACTGATATGGCTACGCATGCCACCCATGGCACCCGTGCCATAGGTTCGCCATCACAGACCTAAACAAAGATTTGAAAGGACCACCACAACCAGTTGTTGTCTCCACACCACTTCTCCTTATCTAAGAGTGAAAGGAACAGCTAATTGTTGTAGCTTATCCTCCATTAATGGCAAGTTCTACTGTATATATCAAACTGGCGGCCCATGGGCTGAATGCATCACGTGTAGGCCACACCCACCCCAGCTCCACAAAGAGAAAAAACATCATGACACACCACGTGACGGCAACGTGACATTGCAAGTTTGACACCTGCAGTATCTATGGCCTTGGTTACATAAGCAGGTGACTTCTAACTGCTTGGTTTCCTTTTTATAGGCTGAAGCTGTTCCTCCCACTCCCTTTTATCTATCTAGCAGTTCACTTTCACTTCTCTTAGTTTCCCAAGCAGCTACTGCTTTTAGGTAATCTGTAAGATTGCTTGCTAGATTGCCCATTGTGCAGTTGAATGATCAGCTATAGAAGGCGAGCCTTGAAGAGTGAAAAGCAGGATCCCTGCTCCCTTTGGGCTCCTAAACAGTCACTGTTCCTAGCTTCTTTCTTGTCTCATTGGCTGGATAATACAGAGCAGCAGCAACCACTCCACTATCAATCTGCAGTTAGTGAAGGAAACTATTAACCAGCGCCTACACAGCAGAGCAAGGAGCAGCAGCAGAAGTTCCATCAATTACCAAACCACGTTTGTCCACTCAGACAACAGAGCAATAGTAAGCGCTGAGATATTCTGGATTGCCTCATAATTATACTTGCTACCTGACTGGACTACTGGCAATAACCTGAAACAGCAATGATTAGATTTTTAAGTAGCCCTATCATAGAGGCTGGTCTAGATGCTTTCACTGTCACAGGCTGCAATGGAATGCTAAGTAAAGTGTCAGATCCATCACAGGATTGGCTCTCCAAAGGATGAGCTCTGTGTAGCATCGAAAAGCAATTACAACTTCTCTTCTTTTGTAGTCAGCAGTGGGTCCTCCTGGAATGGGAACCCAGGGACATTTTACTTTCTGTCTGCCTTGCCTCTAGAAAATATTAAATGCCACTTCACTTGACTGATAAATCATTCAACAGCAGCCATCTCTTTTCTGTGTAGCCTGAGTTTTAAACAGTTATTCACCCAACCCATTATTAATTCCAGGTACCATCATATGCTAAGAAAGGAAATAGAACCACACCAGGGAAATAGAAGGATTACTTGATATAATTTTCCGTTGTGACAGATGATTACTAGTATCATTGACCTTTATTTACGTAAATCTGGAAGCTAAAAGCTTGCTGAATTCTGCTTTAGCACAATGCATTTACAAAGATGGTAGCTATATCCAAGCCCTTGGCAAAAAGGGATCTCTCGCAGGTATGATCAATCACAAAGCAACTTACACCCAGCAGAGGGCAGTGACGCTCACATACCGTCCATATTCCAGTGTCTGAGAAGTAACGTGGGTTATTAACTTTATACAAGCTACGCAGGACAACAATCTAAATCACATAATGTTCTTGCAACAGGCAATTTAGTTGTTCCAAATGAGCAGTCACCTGAACAATTGCAGCATACTGGGAAACACAGATGGGGGGTGGGGGGGGGGAACAAAAATCAATAGACTCCAATTATGAAGGCCAGTAAAAGTAGAGTTTAAAACCACCTCTCTTTGCTAATATCATCACATATTTTGTAAAATCTTTCCCTGAAGGTGAAATATCGTATTGACAACAGTTGCTGTGACCTCTGCAATTGTGCCAAACCATGATGAGTTAAGTTTGCTTCAACAGACAATCTGACTTCAGGTGACCTGAAAAACACAGTCAAGGAAGCTATCTTATTGATGCTTCTTTTTAAGTTTTTTTCACCTTCATTATTTTGATGAATAATTCAAGGCAGCAAACATACCCAATACTCCTTCCTCCTCCTCCTCTTTTCCCAAAAACAACCCTATGAGGTGGGTTGGTCTGAGAGAAAGTACCAGGCCCAAAATCACCCAGCCAGTTTTCATGCCAAAGGTGGGACTATTTATTTAAATATATACACTTAAGATTTGCAGATGATGTTCTCACAAGAGCCAGAAGAGCTACAAACACACATACAAGAGCTTCACAAAGCAGGAGAACCATTCGGATAAAAATAAACCTGAAAAAGAACCAGGTTTAGGTCTAATAAATTCACCAAAGAAAGAAAGAAAAATTATATCTGGGTTTAAGATATATAAATCTGGAGAAGAACTAAATGTAGTAGACCACTACATATACCTTGGCCAACGGATCTCAATGGAAGGGGATACAATAAAGGAAATTGAACGGCATGTGGTTGACAGGGATTTGGCAAGTTAAGCGTAATTTTCAAGAGTAACCTCCTCCTACGCCTGAAGAGAAACGTTTTCAATCAGTGTGTGCTACTTTCTCTAACATATGCCAGTGAAACATGGACACTAACCTCACAATCAATACAAAAGCTTCTTGATTGCCAGACAATTCTTGCGAGACACTTTCACCAAGACTGACAGGGCAAGCCACTAGTATATAAAAATAAGAGCAGACCTCACTCCCTTCTAATATTGATGTTACCCAGTTTGGTAATGAAACATCTGCAGGAAAAACCACAAAGCTTAGACAGCACTAAAAACCCCACAATTTAACCCTGAGTTGCAAATGTTTTCTTTTAAGACTTTATCTTATGGAAAGACTTTCACAGTTGAAGAATTCCCTGTGATACAATTAAATGACCAAAAAAAAAAATCTTCTAGTAAGCCAAAACATATGTCAGTCTTCCATGGCCTAAAAGAGGCAAAGTGAAAAATGTGGTTTATTTTTAGGATATTTTGCTGCCCAATAACAAGAAAATGGTTCTTCTTGCCAAAGACCCTCAGACATTAGCTTTTATGGAACCCCAGCATAAAAATGCCTTGCAATTCATTGCTTTGCCAACTAGAGTATATTCTATAGAATTTTCGAGGCCCAACAACACAGTCTTTTTGAACTATGGATCTTCAATATGCTGGACAGTATGTGGGAAAGAGTTAATGGAAGAGAAAGTAGCGGGTGTATTTAGAGTAAAAATAAGTGCATTCTTGCAAATGAACAATGGAACCACAAAAGGTGGCGATCAAAAGTGACAAAAGATTGTGGAAGATAAAGAAAAGGCAACTGGAGGCTGATATCATTTTGAATGACTTAAAAAGGAAAATATAGGGAGATGGATTACTGAAAGAGAGAGGCTATCCTAAATTTCAAATCTTTATTGTCAGTGCACAACATATTACAATGAGATTGGTTGAGCTCCCTCAGTGCACCCCCTCCCAACACAATACAACTCACAGTGAAGACAGAAAAAAAGAGCAGGAGAGGCAATTATCAGAGAAGTAACCATAACGTACACCAAATAGGAAACCAAAGAAAACCAAATAGGAAAAAAATAGAACAAAATTTGTATATTGCTCCATTACACAACCTGTTTACTTCAAGGAGTCTTTGCTGTTTGCTCTAGTGACAGTTTATACCCAGCAAAGGTGAAAATTGGTGGTTTTGGCACCAGTTTTTTACACACAGATTCCTAAGTGTACATTTCAACAACTCAGCAGGAACTTGGCTTTTCCTCCAGCATGCGTTCTTCAGTTTGGCTGCAAGATAGCTTCAAGGTGAAGGCGAAAATTACTCCCAATCCAAATAGAAAAATAAAGAGCACCTGTGTTTTAAGTCACATTGATCCTCAATGACAAAAATAATTCACTCTCCTTCACTTTTCAACTTTCTTCAGACAAATACCCTGTTTCCCCTAAAATAAGACATCCCCTGATAATAAGCCCAATCGGGCTTTTGAGCACATGCACTAAAATAAGCCCCGCCCTGAAAATAGGCCCTCCCCGAAAATATTTAAATGCATGTGTAGCCAGTCCCCGCCATTTCCTTTAGTTTCCTCCAAGCGCCCCAAAATAATAAGACCTCTCCAAAAATAAGGTCAAGCGCTTATTTCAGGGTTCAAAAAAATATAAGACAGGGTCTTATTTTGGGGGAAACACGGTAATTAACAAAACTTATTTCCCCCATCTCACTACCATTCCCAGTACTTTCCTGGTTTCTTTCTTTTACCTTTCCAATTCCCAAAACAATGTTTTACTATTATTGCTTAAAACTCTTCCTTCCCCCAAAAAGCACAGAAATGGGGAAGAGTGTTAAGTGGGGACTATTAAGTACAGATCTGGACAATAAAAATCATTATTAAAAACTCTGGCTAAGCTTTTGAGCTGCTGACAATGGCTCAAAACAGCTGCATTGCCCTTTTTATTTTCAGCATCAAATGCTTGTGTCCAAAATTTACAAGGCACATATTCAGCCTCATTCTTGGCATATGGCAGTAGAACAAAATTACTTGAAGAATCCGTTTCATTGCTGTACTATTGCTTAGTTTAGCTGTGGAATAAAATATATTCTGTATTTCAGCTGCTTGTCTTTTATGGCAGATACAAATAGGAGTGGGTTTGGGAGAAAGGTGAAAGTGAGAGTGGGGGAAGAAGCGAGGGAATGAGAACTAATAACTTTTTTTGGTGAAATGTAATCCACAGCTGTTCCTCAAAGGCAGAAGAAAACAAGTACTTCTAGCAGAAAGGGGGAAAGGATATCTGAAGCCTACTCCAAATGAGAATATACATTCATATAGCCCAGAAATATCAAATATGACTGATCACAGCTCTCCTATATCTCTTTCAAAAAAGTCATACACCAGCTGCTTAAGACTAGAGATACCAAAGGTTAAACCATTACTACCAGCTAAATGGAATCTCTAGGACTGGTGCTGAATGCTATGGGACATCAAGAAAATGTCTATTTTCAATTTCTCAGGCATTTCTAGCACAACCTAAACACTCTTCATCATCATTCTTCGATGTTGAAAAAAGTGAATTTTGATTTTCAACTCTTCGCCATTTTTCCTGTAATGACAGACATGCTGTGACCTCCCAAGATAAGGTGATAGTAACTAACCTGTATGACTTTAAAAGGGAACTGGATAAGTTCTTGGAGAGTAGGCATATCAAGGACTCAAAGTGATCAGCAGGCAATAGAGGAAACATATCCTTTTATGTTTCTAATATGTAGAATAGTAGGTTCTAATAGTAGAGCTATTATGCTGCTCTCCTCCCAAACTCACTACTCTCCCCGTTTCACAGCTCATCCAAGCCATTAAATCCTACTTCTTTAAGATAAACTACTTGGAAGCTTCAGAGACGGCCTACTCTACCTGTTCCATAAGAATAGTTTCCCCAAAGAGTGCTAAACTAACATATAAAGGCAGCAGAAAGAAAGTAACCAGCACACCTAGGTTTCTTGCCCCTTTGGGAGCTATCAAATGGGCTACTGCATGAGAGCAGGGATTAAATTATGTATTGAAGCTACTGCCAAGTGCTGTTGGAAAGGTTTTTTATCCTTGAACTCAAAGTGGTTTTTTGAAAGGCCTCATCATATAGCACATTCTAAGCAGATGCAGGGAATGGAGCATTTCTTGGCAGGCACTTACTTCGATGTCCTTGTAGAGAAACCTGGTCATGGATATGGTCCAACTCTTTTCACCACCAATTTTCCCTGAATAATTTCTTTCTTAAATCTCTAGTTACAAAACTCTGAGGATCTTAGAGACGAGGATTAAACAGAAGCAGCAGTTTAAGGGAATGGTGAGAGAACCCTATGGTTGTAATTCATGATTACCAGTTTTTAAAAATTTTATTTACCTATTCAGGCCTGGCTCTGTTTCTCCTGTAAGAGTATCTCTAAATATGACAGTTAATAATTAAGCCTATAAATTGATCTGATTCAGAGGAATTTTTGGAAATATTTATTTTTGTTTTGAGCTATCGCTGTTGAAGGCCTTGGCATTTCAACATAGCTTTCCTGCAGTCCTGTTTACCAGAGTGAGATGGAGCTGCTTAGGGTGAATTATCCTCCAAATATACTGCACAAAGTATATAAACCTGCCTTATATTAAAATGACTGATCCATCTATTGTTCTCCACAATTTTTATCCTGGCATTGAGGATGTGAAAATGTTGAGGACTGAACTTGAGACCAATTCACATACAACACCTATGAAATACATTTCCTTCATTGGTATGAGAATCCCAGCAATTAAGAGTTTAGGATTTCATAAGGACCATAGGTTTAAACCATGTTTCTTCCATTTTTTTTTCATTTCTCTCATTTAATTACATGGGTACCTATACTTGTACAGCAAGGGATATACATATACACATACACACATAAAGGACCTGGGTTTGATCTTCTCTCATCAGAGTAAAGCTGAAGGAGAAACAGGATGGGAGGGGGAGAATCTGCCTGACACTCTTGAAAGCTACTATCATTCAAAGCAGACAATGCAGCATCACCCTGACTCATTATTAGGCAACTTCAATCCAAATGAATAAGGCTTATTGTAAGACAGTGTATGGACTCTGTACTGCAAGGCCAGGCACAGAGCAGAAATATAAAAATTCCAGTGGCCACTGACCTTACTAGGTATCTGTACTTATTTTAACAATCAACATGTGGCAGCAAGTAGAAAACAAATTACTTCTGTAGAAAACTAACAGGCTTCTGACTTTGAAAAATATTTCTACTATTGCCACAAGCCGTAAAACAAGAATGTTCAATTTAGTGGTGTTCTCCCTAGCATCCTGTCTCATCTCTAAAGTGAACTTTGACTTGCTTTTCCTTCTGCCTCAATGAATTCATGATTCCTTTAATTTATAGTCGGGGTGCCCATCCAACAGCTGACCATCCAAGCTGCTTAATACAATAATTGCACATGTGTTTACTTAAAGCCTTAGCAGAGCTTACCCTGGAGAAAATGCAGTCAATCCAGGCTCCATACTATATAACACATGTCCAGGATCTAATGAATGCCATTGTATATGTTGATTGTGAGAAGCATGTGAAAAATATTTAAGATAATTCTAGGCAAATTGGAGATTTAGTCATTCTTTGGTTTTTCTTCATGGGCAATTCAAAAGGAATGTGGTGAAAAACTCCTAACAGCTCCAGCAAGCATAGTGAGGAGTAAAAAATGCAGGTAGTTCAGATTCAGTACTAATTAGAGAGCCTCAGAAAGTTCCCACTCACCAGCAAGTACACAATATGAGTAGTTAGGATAAACTTTAAAGGCATAGAAAAGGACTGGCCCAGAGTTGCAAATCCAGCAGAAATCCTGCACGCTCTCTATTTTTGCTCTATGCTTCTTCCATGGCATGCATGCTCTTCCCAATCTAAACAAGTTATAAAACATTTACTTCAGGACACATCAGCTGCCAGAAACCAGCCAACTGACTATGTTGGCTCAAAGGTGAGAAGCAGCCTTTATTTACCTCCATGTTACATCTCCCAAAGAAACACAGCAAATATTTAAATATAAAACCTAGTGAGTGCACCAGCAGATCCAGAATTTTGAGCACAGCTCATCTCCCTAACCAAGATACATTTCTCTTTTTTTATTTTTTACTGTGTTCTAGTAGTTTAGTATGTTCTTTTGGAGCCTATTACAACCTGTTTCAAAGCTACAAAATCTTTTGAATATAAGACAGCACCAGAGAGTTTCGGGTAAAGGAACATAGTTGCATGAATCAGACCAAAGATTTATTTTCCTCTGGCTTGCAAAAAAATATAGCTCCAAGATCTGATGAAACATTCTGTTAAGCAATCTGCATATGGCAATGTAAACAGAAACTTTGCTATGCTACTATGTTTGCTTCACAGGATAAAACAAGTATTATCCGATTCAAGTCCCTACCTGTGGGTGAGAACCTTCAAAATCAGAAGCTGTCTGAATAATCACCAGTGATCCATTACCTATCTGTGCAGCAGATAAGGGGGATCACATGATCCTTTGCAACACTATGCAGGGTAATTTGTACTCCCATATTAATCTCTATGTCTGTGCTCAGAAATGTTGGCCACTGCTGTATAGAGCAGTGCCCCTCAACCTTTTGGGCACCAGAGACTAGTTCCATGGTGAGAGGTTTTTCCGTGGACCAGAGGGGACGTGGTTTCATGTGCTGCCTGCATCCCACGGATGGGACTTTGCTTGTTTACACAGCCCGATTTCTAGCATGCCCTGGACCAGTGCTGGTCCATGGACTGGGGATTGGGGACCCCTGGTATAGAGTACACGAGCCTCAAAACCTCAGTATATCCCATAGCATCTTTTCATCTTCATCGGGGAATATGTATTCACAGCAGGAAATGCCAAGCAAAGTGATACTTATTTAGATATCAACTGGAGAAAGATTGTGTCTCAGCATGCTGGTTGGAATCAAACCTGACATTCATTCTGTCAAGGAAAGAGGTTAGAGGAAAAACTGAGCAGATTGAGACACAGAGAACTTATTTCAGTGCAAAGGGATTGGCTAAACCTCACAGACAAAATCCATCACCACAAAAAACATCTCTCCAAACCATATTTGGAGTTTTGCAATTATCTAAAAGCACAGCTGCACGGTCTGACCTAATTTAAATGGCCAGTCTGTGAATTGGTATGTCCAAATGTATCCTCTTGCAATATAAAATTGTACACAGAAAGCTAGCACAGAATACGATTCATTAGAAAGAACTGATTGATAAAATAATCGTGTCTATATGCTATCCGGCATTTCCTGATGACTAGTGGCTAGGGGATATAGGCAGGAGGAAGCTTTATGATATTCATGTCTTAGAGCAGTGTTTCTTAAAGTATGGTCCAAGGAGAACCAAGACCAAGACCCTCCACCAGGAGTCTGCAAAAATCAAAATTATTTGACAGATATTGAAGATATTTGCAAAAAGTTTAACAACGCTCTTATTTTTATTTATAAAGTAGGTTTTTCATAAAAATGTATTTATTTCATATTTATTTCACTTTTGAAAAGTACCTTTGGGATAACTATGACCTGCATGATTAAGAATCTCCCTAGACATTAATGGATAAGCCACCACTTCTTCCCCATGTCCATCTTGCTCTCTTCCTTCCCATCTTCTCAATTTTAAATTTATTTTAGTGTTAATATTTATTGATTTAAGGTTTAATGTTTTGTCCTGTTTTTATGGTTGTAAGCTGCCTAGAGTCACTTCCAGGCAAGAGAGGCAGAATGTAACTTTAAACAAACAAATATGATTCCAATTAAAAGTGCCAAGAACTGAATCTAGAACCATCAGCATTCAAAGCATGTCGGCTACTTCCCCTCTTTTATTACTTTTCATGCATTGGTTCAGCAAGGCCATAAAAATATAATACCTCATGTCACTTAACTGAATTGTAGATCCTCCTCCCACCTCCTTTCTCATTCCCCACAGATACATGACACACATATCTGATGAATCCATTATTCCATTCTTATACCAATTTATCCACTATTGAAATTGTGCGTTTGGGAAATGTGTAGACATGGTAGCCTTAACTGGAGTCCTAGAAAGTCCCTATAAAAAGCAAAGATGGTTTCAAAAACAGCATCATATTAACCTAGACAGCACTGAGATGTTAGATCACCTTCTAGAAAAAAGAATTCCAAATAAGAATATAAAATTCATGCCAATAATAATGTTTTGATATATAAGCAGCATCAATACTGTGGTTTATATATATATATATATATAAAGTTTTATATTTTATATAAAGTTTATATCTCAGATTTCACCAGGAGCAAAAGGCAACATACACATCCAATTTTCCCCTCCACAATAGCGAAACCCTGTGAGATAGATTGGATTAAGAGATTTACTACTCAAAAGTCACCCTGTGAGCTCAAGGCTGAGGATAATGTTGAATAGGGGTCCCCACTGCCAATCCAACATCTGGACTGGTAGATCACAGGGGCTCTCTTATAAATATTTAAATGCTGCAATTTGGGACCCCTATATAGCTAAATCCCATCACAGCCACTGAAAACAGTGACATATAATATTAACAAACCTTTAATATAAAAAAAACCCCTAATATATATAATCTGATACGTGGTTTTATAGCCTTTTACTGTCAGAATTTGACAGGAAGCATCTTAAGAAGAATTTTAAACGAGTTGTACTTTTGACTATTGCAACTCACGAAGCCAATTACCTATTTCACATGACAAGATAGCCAATACTTGAAATTCTGTTCCTTGTTTCTGCCAATCTAACTAATTTCAAAGGCAAGCAGATAAGTAAGGATACTGCTGTTAATCTTAGTATTGTTTTCAGAGACATCTTTAATTGGCAGATAGTATGACTGAGACAATAGACAGCATTCAAAGAAGAATATATTTCTAATAATCTTTTAACTCCTTCAGTCTTCTAATGGCAGATTTTACTATCACCGCTGAAGTAAAATCTATTGTCTAGACCTGACTAGACTTTACTGGCATTTAGGAAATCTTTGGGGAAAAACTCAAATGGGGAGCACGAGATGGCTCCCCAGTGTTAAAATGCTGATTTGTTCTCTCATGGTTTTGTTTTTATGTTACTATATTTCTCTTTAATTATTTTTAACTGTTGTTTTCATTATTTTAACTGGTTGTTTATTGTACCCTGCCCAGAGTCACAGATTTATAAATCTGATTAAATAAATAAAAATGCAGATAACGTTTCTTCTATAAGGATTTCTTCAAATAATCTGGCCCCAAACCAGATTGAAAGGCCAAAGCAAGCACTTCAATTTGGTCCAGACATATATAGCTAATCAGTACTGAATTAATGTAGTATCTTTTGCCTATCTGACAATAGTAGGCAACCCTACTACAACTCTGTATTTTCATTACAGAGCTTATTCCAACCTATTTCACATTCTTGATTCTCCAGCATTTTAGGAGGATTCACAGTTTGGCTGCTGTCCTTATTTTTTAATGTAGAGGACATCAGTTTTTAACCACATTAATTCCCATTTTAAGGCCTGCCTAAGGGGGGGAAACAGTCACTGCTACCAGAAAGATCCTTTCCTCACTGAGGAAAAAGGATCAAAAGCCTGAAGAAAAAGAAATTCTTGCATCAAATTGCCAAATTAGGGAGACAAACTTCAAGAGATCAGCAGGGACCCTCACCTGGGTTGCCTAAATATCCTCCTCCAAAGGGAGGCCTCCTGAATTAGCAAGAAGGCAATTCAGAGTTTTGTAGCTTTAGATAACAATCTTCTTCGTCCTTATCAACAGCTTTAAATGCAAGGGCCTTGAGACATTCCCCTATTTATTCCCATCCTCCTGAGTGCAGCAAAGTTAAACTAACCAAACACTTTAAATCCGTCAGGCTAATCTAAGCTGTACATTTTATATTACACACCATCTCCCCGGTTTGCTGCAGGGCATATAAAAGAATGAAAAATACCAATGCCACACCCTGCTTTTAACAAGCAAGGCACATAAAGCTTGAGATTTTAAAATTCTTATGAAACTAAACCGCACCTCATGACAAAGTACATTTGTAAAATACACTGTAAAATAAGAGGTAAACACACACTACTCCATAATTCTCAAATAGTTAAGAACTATGATTTAATACTAGATAGGCAAAAAATTTTTGGAAAGGATAGTGGGACAAATTTTTTTAACTCTCAACTGAAATGCAAATTAACATTTCTCCTAAGCACCAAAAAGTAAGATGATATGAATGCCAGTTTGGCCCCAGGAAAAGGCATTCCAAAAATTTTGTAATCGCTTTTCAAATAATAACAAAAAATTTTTAAAAACCCACAAAAGTTACTTATGAGAGAAATACATGTACTGCCAAATAAAAAAAAGGAGGGGGGAAACCACATAGAAAATGCTTTTAAAATATGAAAATATAATTCAAGCACGTGTACATTTTGAATAATTTATATAAGCTATCATTTTTTAATGTACTGTATTATGTAGAAATGAGTCCCATATTTTGTTCTACTTTTCCGTACAAAATCTACACGTATCGGCAATGTGCTCACAGGTGACAAGTGCAGTCAGGTCTTCAATCTACTACAAGAAAGAGCCTATACATTTCTCTTTCCAAAGCTAAAACACCATGCCAGAAAAGGTGGGTCGCATGTGAGAGGGGCACGTGGTGGAGCAAGTGATGTAATATCATCAAGTAAATGTATATTTGTACTTTATATATTTGCATCCCTTGTTGGGATGCAAATCTATAAAGCAAATAAGTTGCCCAATGGCATCATCACGTACATTGTACAACACTGTGTTTTTTAATCTTACCTGTGAAAATCGGGTTGGTAAGCAACTCAGTATTGACTTGAGTAGGCACAACACATGTATTAATTAATGCCAGGGGTGCTATTTAGCAGGTTCTGACAGGTTCTGGAGAACCAGTAGCGGAAATTTTGAGTAGTTTGGACCCTACTGGGTTCTACATCGGTATGTTTAGCTGTGAAATAAATACAGATATAGATCATTCGATACTGGGAAAAGGAAACCCTGCTCGTAGACATTGCTTTTTTTTTTTAAGCTATCTTTATTGTTCTTTAAAGTTTTCATTCAAATAACATATACTTTCTCTAACTTGATTCTGCATCTTTTATCTCTTGGCAAATTCAACCATGTGGCAGGTTTCCAAGTGAATAGAGGATGATGAGTCTGCAAATTTGAAATGAAGGGTGTATACACAGAGACTTTTTTTAAAAATATGAAAGATGCTATTGTTCATTATGTCAACAATAAAAGCCCAAAGGCTTGCAAAAAAAAAAAAAACTAAACTGGCCATCTCGGTAGATTAAAAGGTTGATGCAACATGAGAATTATTGGAATCAGACATATAACCATACATAAGATTGTGCAGTAGTTCAGAGTTTATTAAAAAGAGGCATTCCATAATACACGAAAATAGAAACACAGCACCTCTGTGACTCATTAAAGCAAGAACCTCTATATCAGAGGTGAAATCCAGCAGGTTCTGACAGGTTCTGGAGAACCGGTAGCGGAAATTTTGAGTAGTTCGGAGAATTGGCAAATACCACCTCTGGCTGGTCCCAGAGTGGGGTGGGAATGGAGATTTTGCAATATCCTTCCCCCAGGAGTGGGGAGGGAATGGGGATTTTGCAGTATCTTTCCCCTGCCACGCCCACCAAGACACGGCCAAGACATGCCCCAGAACCGGTAGTAAAAGAAATTGAATTTCATCACTGTTCTATATCCAGGAACATATGACTGCTAGGGAGAAGTTTCTGCAGCAGCCATGCAAGCCTGGAGAAAGATGAGGCTACTTTAAAAAGATGTTACATTCATGCAACGGGGCATTCCAAAACACCCCTTTGCAAATGAATTCAAACCACTGCACTGTGCAAAACCAAATATTTTTATTTATTTATTAAATGTATACATTGCCCATCTGTCGAGCCACATTTTTAATGCAATTTTTAGCAAACTGTTTGTTCTCTTTTGCTTTCCATGCTTAGAAAAAAATAATAAAAAAAGCAAAATTCTACAGCAGTTTAGGAAAGTAGCACCAGCACATACACATACCTCCAAAAGGAAAATCTTAAAATAGAATAAGCCAAAATCGCCTTGCACTATTACTATTCTCAGTGCTACCTGAGGATTTTAATATTACTGTGATGTAAGTATTTAGAATATTAACATTTGAATAAAACAGTCTAAAACAGGTGGTTTTTTAAAAGGTGTTGTTTCTTTAATTTTGAAAAGCCAGTCTGCTCTGAGCATCAATATCTGATTTCAAGAGCCCTTAGATCTCTTGACAGTCACCATCTGGAACAGCAACACTGAGCTCCACAGCTCCAAAACAGCATTTTTGATGTAAAGTTAATAAGAACTAGAAATCTCAGTATTCAATAATAAATGCAGAAGCTGCCTGGAAGAGAAAGCTCAAGGGGGGAAAAAAAACTATAGCATTTTCTTGCTATAATGAATTTCCACATTTTTCCTAAATGCAGATTTCCTCCTGCTTTTATTGACTGAAATAAAATGATATTCTATTCCTTGTGCTACCTTTATTACAAATGGAATTTTCACTTAAGATATCCCCTGTTAAAATAATGATATCGGAGTGTCACTCACCTTTTATTTTTAACTTAATTGATATTGGAATCACTGACCTACAGTATTTTAAATTATAATTATGGTTGGAAATGACCATAAGCTGTCCATATATAGTGATGATATACTATGTTTTATCAATAATACATGTATGCATGCATACATACATATATACCTACATATGTTTTATGTACATTTTACATAATTATCCAGCAATTATTTAGTAATGTCAATGAGGCAATCCTATTTGCTTTATTTGCTTTCCTTGGGTTTTAATATAGAAATCTGTAAAAACTGGTGTTTTAATTGTGGTTTGAATTCCTTTAAATATTTGGGAAATGTTTATTTTTCATAATTAAGTCCCTCAACCAAATCAGTTAAGGCTTTGGGTAGCTAACATACCCAGTTAAAAACATAATATAAAGTCCAAAATATTATCAACAAAATTCTGTTCATGGTTTTAAGCATTCATTTTTAATCACAGTGAACACTATTGTAAATATATAGTTAAAATTTCATTGAGCTTAAGAGGAAAGGTATATTTAGCTAAAATGAATATTGTTCAAGACTGATACAATTATAATAATTATATAATAATTTTGAATTATTTCTGTTTGAATCCAGCTAAGGTTGATAAAACATTAAAATGTTTATATAATTTTTATTTAAGAAATTTTGAAGAATATAAACTATAGAAAATAAAGGAATAAATAAAATAAAATAAACAAAGCTATTAAATAGTGAAAATAGAAAATTTTAAAAAGGAAAAAAAATGATTATAAAGAGGCGCTACCAAACTTCTTGACAATGGTTATAGTTACATTTATATTTTGCCTTCTCTCTCTAAGGTTATATCATAATTTTCTTCTTTACTAATGTAAAGAAGCTGCTACCCTTTCTAATCCTCAAACCCATATATGTCAAGTTCATTTTTCTCAGAGGTGTCCAGTCAATGATAAATGTATATGTTGATCTTTCTCTAATCAGTCAAGTTAGTTTTGCCGTTTGTTAGTTCGGTTATCTTCGCTAACTGTTCCTCCATTATGGGCATTTCAGAGCCATTGAAATTGAATCTGTCATTGTATTTCTGTAACTGTCTTGTTTGGTACAGCAACTAAACAGGTACAGATTCTGGCTAGTAAGGACTGCAGAAAGAACAATTCAACCAGCCTGCCTTCTATAGAAGACCTGTATATGGTGCAGCTTAGAAGGAAGGCTCAGAAAATATCTATAGGCCCCTGACATCCTGGACATAAACTGTTTTAACTCCTCCCCTCAGAATGCCACTATAGGGTATTGCATGCCAAAACAATTAGAAAAAGGGACAGTATTTTCCCTCATGCCATCACTGTGCTGAATATCTAATTCCAGTCCATTTTTTCTGCCTATTTGAACCCAGAAATTTCTGGCATTTTTACAAATTCACTCGGCATGGTAAAATGACCGTGTTTTTCACATTTCCAATATAAATTTGAAGTAACTTTATACATTCTAGACAATTTTTCTGAAGTCATATACCAACAATACATGATTTTATACAGAAACCTCTTAGATTATAGACTGATGTAAGTTTCAATCCTTTTAAACGCATATTTTCCCACTATTCCATCAGTTTATTATGTCCAAAATTCTTAGCCCATTTTATCATACCTTTTTACTTGTTCTTCAGTTTCAAATTTCAATGAACATTTATACATTTTGATAATGTGTATTGCTAAATTACATGTTCATCATTTGCACATACTTCAAATTCTATCTTCTGCTGCTCAATTCCAAATGTCTCCCTTAACTTTTTCTCTTAATTTCATACAAAAATTCAGTCGTATAAATTGGTAGTTTAAGATCTTCAAAATTTGTTAAATAGGTTTCAGGAGTGGTACAACAAAGTGTGCTAGTGGGATCTTTGCCACTTGTGACTGGGATTATGGGCTCACAAGACCCAGACTCCTTTTGTTCTTACTATTAAAAGTAGGAACAAAAGTAGCATTCTCTTCAATGTATAAATTAGGGAAAAACGATTCTCACTAATCAGCCAAGAAAACAATTCATTGAATCTTTTGAGTATCTATTCTTATTATATTACTGTCCTAATATATGTTTTAGGAAACTGAAATCAGCTTGCATTAACCCTCAGATATTTTGGAAAAGACAGAAGTTCCCATATCTCAGGTAACTCATCACTTTAGACTGAGCTGGGATAGTCCTGTCTTGACATAGTAACAGCAATAGCACTTAGACTTATATACTGCTTCATAGTGTTTTACAGCTTTCTCTAAGCGGTTTACAGAGTCAACATACTGCCCTCAACAATCTAGGTCCTGATTTTTACCGACCTTGGAAGGATGGAAGACTGAGTCAACCTTGAGCTGGTCAGGATCGAACTCCTGCAGTGGTCAGAGTAAGCCTGCAATACTGCATTCCAACCACTGAGCCACCACAGCTCCTGGTGATAGCTAGCATTGATGGTGCAAGCATAAGAGAAGCCTACTCCTAGCAAAACATTTGCAGCAGTTTTGATTAGTTGGAAGATTCTGAATACTATTCAAAGGCAGGTACATGCAGTTCATGTTACAATAGACAAATCTTAAAAATCACTAAGTAAAATGAAGCCCAAGGGATTCAAAGCTTACCTTTGAAATAAACATTCCAGTTATACCGTATTACATATTCCTTACGCTGCTTAGAGATGATACAAGAACTACTCTCAACTGGGGACAAAGTATTCAAACATTTTGATGAAGAGGTTGTGCTATATACTGAGAACTCTATTCCAGTGTTGATTTAAGAGCGTGGGAAGGCCTCCAAAAACCTGAGCCATCTGAAATGAATCTCATTATTCTAAAGTCATCAAAAATTAATCCTGTGAGATAAAGTACATAGTATCCTGGGAAAATAAACAAATAAATTGTACAAAACTCTGGAGAGAATTACAAAAAGGAACAAAGATGCATCCCTTTCCTCCAATTCATCCTGTTCAAGAATACATTTTACTTCATCTGCATTTTTATCTTTTACCTCTTTTAGGCCTATCTCTCATGCTGTCCTAATGCCAAGGTTTAGTACAGTAGTGTTTCATTACAAGTAAAATTACTCTTTCTCATAATGTACCTACACTACTTTCTGTACACCACAGTACATGAATACCTAATTCAATCCCAAATGCACATTTCTTCATTTGGGGGCCTGACAAATAATAATCAGTGGGACATCTGAAAAGTCATTCCAATCCCTGACATAGAACCATCTATTTTACAAACCTTGAAATATGACCTGTGATAAATGACCCTGCTAGTGACTAGCTGGCTGGAGACAGACCAAATGTCAAGTTTCAAGTTACCTCTCAATATGTTTACATATATCAGGTGGTCTGCTAATTAAATTATCTTTATGAGGCTCTCTACTCCTTAAAGCCTTTTCCCTATGTTCTGTTTGTGCCTTCTCTAATCCCCATGTATATATCCTGCATAATGGGCATCATGACCAAAATGTAAGTCTTAAAAACTGCTTTACTCTATTCTGTTATTTCTTCTGTTCAAAGATTTCTTCAAATAATTTTTTTTGAAGGGAAGCCAAGATCTTTGTCCAGAGTCCTTGCCCTATTGCACTTTATTCTGTGCCCGCAGCCTCTTTATTTAGTCGATAGGTAGGACCGGCATTTCTTTTGAGCTGAAAGGATTTCTGAAGTAAGCAGGAACCATAAAAGGAATTAAAGGTTTCACAAGAATACCAGCTTCGTTTAGACCCCAGGATGCAGTCAGGCCAGCTCATAATGACTGCAGTAACAGCTATTTAACACAGTAATTTTAACTCCAATGAATATAAATGAACCTTTATTTCTTTGGGAAAAAAATATGATCAAAATAATAGAGCTGCAATGTGATCTGCAGAAACATTCTGTGCAGTCGCTAGTTGTGTGAAGAGATGAGAAACCATGCTGAGCAAACAAATCTTACTCATCTCATTATTAGAAGTCCCACTTGCACTGGATTCAGAGACTTTCCCAGGCAGATGCATTCCTGCTGCCATGAGAACTAGAAACCTTTGCTTATATGATTCAGACTTTTAAAAAGACAAACAAAACTCTTATTAATCCAAACTTCCAGTTTGGTTAGGAAGACAGGATGGTTGAGAGAATGAAGGATGGAAAATGTGATCTGTCTAGCACAGGAGTGGGCAACCTGCGGCTCCGGAGCCGCATGTGGCTCTTTGGGCCCTCTGCTGCGGCTCCCTGCCACCCTGTCTCAGCAGAGGGATGAAAGAGCCATAGTCCTGTGCGGCAATGGTATGGTCGGAGCACCACCACAGCTGGCCAAGGGCTTGCGAGAAGAGAAGGGGGAGGAAGGGGAGGAGGAGAGAAGCTTCTGCCACAGGTTGGCTCATTCTTCACCCAGCCCAGATTTCCAAAAGGAAGAAAGAAAAACGGGTAATGAAAAGTCCCAAGGAGAGCACGCAGGTCTTTCCGAAGAGAGTGAGAAAAGAGAGAGACAGAGAGAGAAAGAGATACACACACACGGGGGGGGGGGGGGAAAGAAAGAGAGAAAGAAAGAGAAGAGGGAGAGAGGGGGATGAGAGGGAGAGGGAGACAGAGAGAAAAAGAGAAAGATGAGAGAGAAAGAGAGAGAGAGACAGAAAGAGAAATGAGAGAGAGGGATGAGAGGGAGATAGAGAGAGAGGATGATAGAGAGGGAGAAAGAGAGATGAGAGAGGGATGAGAGAGAAAGAGAAAACAGGGGGAGCCACAAAACCTGGATAGGCGTGGCTGGGGGAGATCATGTGACTGGGTGGGAGTGAGTGACGTCAAGTTGGCCATGCCCACCCAGGTTTTGTGGCTCCCTGTGTTTTGTTTTCTGTGGGAAACGGGCCCAAGTGGCTCTTTGAGTGTTTATGGTTGCAGACCCCTGGTCTAGCATATGTATACATGTAAACAAGGTTTTTTCATCTTCTGTTTTCTAAAATGTATTTTTATTTGTATTATATTATTTCTAATATATATATTGTTATGACAGTTACAAACACAATAGGTCTTCCACTGTTGTAACAAATTGGAAAATGAGAATAATTCTAGTTAACTTCATCCTTCTGTTTTGAACCATAGACTTGGGATGACTTGCATGCCTCAAGAGAAATATGTACGATTGTAATTTTTAAGTTGGCAGTTCAAGGCCAGCATTGTCTTCTGTCCTGGTAGAACATCTGGCTTCCACACACTTCCGGGGGGGGGGGAACAAAGAGGAGGAAATAGGTAGCTTCCTCTCTATAATTATTAACAAGGAATACAAACACAAACAAGCACAGCTGACATTTACTTAATGGCACTGTCCTTCGGTCAGCTAGCACTTCTGTAAAGCTAGCACTAGATTGCTCCATCTTTCTCAAATACAATTCAGTACAAACAAAGCAAACAAATAAGAATTCAGGATACAGGAACCCGCCACCCCTCCTAATGTTTTGTATGGACAGTGACATATAAATCTATAAAAATGAACTACCGTATTTTCTGGCGTATAAGACTACTTTTTAACACAAGAAAATCCTCTCAAAAGTCGGGGGTCGTCTTATACGCCGGGTATAAGCCTACCGACGCTCTGACTTCCCCAGCTGACCCCCAGTGATGGCGAGCCCCAGCTGTCTGGGGAAGTCGGAGCGTTGGTAATATCCACCTGGATGCCTGGGACAGTGGGGGAAGCTCCGCGCAGCAACCAGCTGGGTCCAGCATTCAGCGGCATGCAGCCTTGATGAGATCGGCACAGCTTCCTGAATCTGAGTTGCCGGTGCTGACCGATGACGCTACGGGAGCGCCGACAACATTGAGGGGTAGTCTTATACGGCGAGTATAGCCCAAACCCTATATTTTAATGGGAAAAGTAGGGGGTCGTCTTATACGCCCAGTCGTCTTATACGCCGGAAAATACGGTAAGTGTTAGCAAATATTTTCTGCTAATGCTCTCAGTCATTAAACTGCACACGGAAGTAATGAGGGACATAGCTGGAGATGTTTCATGTTACATCATTTGTTACAAAGATCAACTGACCACTGGGAAGCAGAGGAACGATAGAAATCAAGTGGAAAGGAAAATGGAATGAAATTCGGAGCATGATAATCTGTATTCTCATCTGAGGCAAACAAGTGTGCTTTGAATATGACATGGACACCCTCACTGTAGAGCTGCAGTTATATAGGCTCAGGAAAATACAATTTTGAATAAAATAGATGTTCAGAAAGTGGTGATAGGGCAGCTAAGAATGAGAACTAAATAAGATAAGGCACATACAACTTCTTGACTATTTGACATCTGCTAAGGAAATTCTCATGTTCAAAGATTACAATTTACATCTTTCTATGCCGCATAACGGGGTAAGCTCCCATTACTTGTCCCAGCTTCTGCCAACCTAGCAGTTCAAAAGCACCTAAAAAATGCAAGTAGAAAAATAGTGAACACTTTGGTGGAAAGGTAAAGGCGTTCCATGCACTTTTGGTGTTTAGTCATGCCAGCCATATGACACGGAGACGTCTTCAGACAGTGCTGTCTCTTCGGCTTTGAAACGGAGATGAGCACCGCCCCCTAGAATCAGGAACGATTAGCACATATGTATGAGGGGAACCTTTACCTAAGTGCAGTAAATGTGGCACTAAAGCCTATAAATAGCTGCACCAATATCCAAGGGGATGAACCTTGTAAAACTACTGAGAGGATCTGAATTAAAATAAATGGAAGGAGCAGAAATTATACTATTGCTCTGATATACTACTAACCAAGTAAAATGAGAAAATATAGATGATGCCCTTCACAATAAATCACATATTTTAATTACTTCGACACTAATTCTTCAAAGGATGATCTTCCTAGTAAATTCCTAACTTCCCCTAAAAACAACTTTCTTCTTCCATGGATTGAGGAAGCTGAAGGGGGAAGAGCTGTCTCCCATGGGATGTTAATCAACAAGGAAGACTGAACAGATAAAGCAGGAATAGGTGATTTGGAAGGCAAAATAATTGTATTGCTAGAGTTCTTGATTTAAAAAAAAATCCTAAACCATAAATTTAGTCAGCAATGTACCTTGAGATTCAAATTTGAAATGATTAGTTCAATTATATCCAGATTTTATTTATTTAAAATTAATTATTTCATATAATTACTTAGTTGCAAATTATATTCATTTATACATTCAATTCTTTCTTTAGTGGATAGATCACCTGAAATATATTCTAGTCTATAAATCATAATATCTTTACCTTTTTAAAATACACTATTAATTACAATACACAAATATATATCCATATACAGTAAACCTTGGTTTAATGGACCTTTGGTTAGTAAATTTTGGAAACAATGAACACATTTTTATGTTTCAGCATTTAACATATAAAGTTCTTTATTCTACAGTAATCCAGACAAGTTTCATCATTTTTATAAATTTATGTTGTCTGTATAAATGATACAATGGTACACATTAACAATGTAATTTATATTATTGCCCTCACTACATAATTATATACATAACATACATTGATGTAAATGATATAATTTATGTATTTGCATTAATCTGCCACATATCATTACTCAAATGAACAAATTGTTGCAACTCACATAAATTCAGATTTAATGGGCATTTGGGCTTAATGTACATCCAGTCTCTATTTACAAACGGTCCATTAAATTGAAGCTTTACTTTATATCTGTCAAATCAGCTGTTTATGAAGACTTGCATTAAAAAAAATCATTTTTTTAAATTACATCATTAGTTTTCAAACATTTTCTACCCAAACAACATAGCAACAATTATATGGCACAGGAGAGACCAGCAGAGATAAATTATACAAATGCAGTCTGAGCAATTTTCTTATACAGACTGTAAGCAGCCATAATCATTAAAAGCAGAGCAAATAGGGTAGAAATGCTGAGAACCCAAAAGAAAGACACTTTTTGCAAAGATGCATTTTGAGTAAGTATACACATTTTCCTCACAAAAGATTCTTTTTGCAAAAAAAGAAAAAAAGGAAGAAGTAAAGGAAATTGCCAGCAATTTCAGAATACCATCTTACCTTCAAATTTTGCAGCCGAAGACCCCAAACTAGCCTCCAATCCATTAATCTGAAAGATTAATCTGAATCCCTTTTGACTCTTTTGGCACCACAAAGACATAAACAGATGATGAGCAGAACAGCTGCAGAACAGCAAAATAAATGAGAAATATCAGTCAAATGAAGGCATTTATAAATAAGCAAATATACACAGGTGGACATGTAGACAAATATACAGATTATTTGTGAGCTTTGATTGCTTGAAGCATAATCAAAGTATGGGGTGGTTTCTCAGGAAGGGTCACTACTAATGGATTTTCTGAGTATAAATTTCCCCCCAAATGCATTTTTTGATAATGATAATAATCCGAATTATACACTTCAAATATAAACCAAACTACTCTGTGAGCAAGGAAATAAATTCTAAGGAAATTAAATTAGCAGTGATGCCTATTGCATCTTTAATTCCAGCAGGATCAGATCAGTGATGGGTTTCAAAAATTTTTACTACCAGTTCTGTGGGTGTGGCTTGGTGGGAGTGGCATGGCTTGGTGGGCATGGCTTGGGCATGGCAAGGGAAGGATACTGTAAAATCTCCATTCCCACTCCACTCCAGGGGAAGGATACTGCAAAATCCCCATTTCCTCCCGATCAGCGGGGACTTGGGAGGCAGAGAATAGATGGGGGTGGGGCCAGTCAGAATTTTTACTACCGGTTCTCTGAACTACTCAAAATTTCCGCTACCGGTTCTCCAGAACTGGTCAGAACCTGCTGAAACCCACCTCTGGATCAGATGTATTATTAGGAAAATAATGTTCTTCTTTCTATCTTTTTGCCATTATTAAAAGCCCCCCATGCATAATTATTTGTTCAATAATTTGGTTAAATAAATCCTGAATTTCCAGTATTTAATGACAGTCAGCCTAGCAGCTGTAATCAGAATGCTAAATCCTCCAACTTTTGGAAATTCTTTCTTCTGTAATTCCCAAAAGAAACTAACATCCAAATGGATCACAGAGGAACCAAGGGGAGCCTTCTCAGGAAAGGTCACTACTAATGGATTTTGCTGCTGACAAAATGGAACCTGAAATCGGTCCCCTGAGAAACAAAAAAGATTGTGTTAGAATGCTCTTGGGATCCACTGGGGTTGCTTATAAACTTTAAAATCTTTGATTTTGAACTAAAGCAAGCAAATAAATTGTTGGCCATCACCTCTTCTAATCAGCCTTTCTCTCTTTTTCCTCTCCCAACCCATTCTGCAATTTTGAGCATTATCTTTCAGGCATGACAGCTTCTTTCATTGTATTCTTTGCAAACTAAGTGAACAATAGTCCTTGTGGGCATAGGAATATGCTAAATAAACCCTGAGCAAAATCAGTTTGGTTGATGCCCAATGATGGGATGGAGGCAATTAAAATTGATACTTTATTTTCTCCTTTTGGCGGAAATTAAATGAATTGTGCAAAATCATTTACCCAAGGAATATTTGGTTCTATTATCCCAATGAATTAAAAGGAATATCATTATAAAACTATTGAGAGATCATGTGTATCTAGAAAGTTCATGATTTAAGAAATCATCCAACTATATATACAACTCCCAACTCTTTGCCTTTTCATGGTTCACATAATTTACATTAAAAATAGAGGATAATATTTCATATAACATTTCACACAAAAAAGCCCCACAGGTTCCAAGGTCAGTTAGGCCTCATACAAATCAAGTAATAATTCATGTATTGTTCAGGGGTTTTTTAATTGGTCTAGTGCAGGGGTCAACAACCTGCGGCTCTGGAGCCGCATGTGGCTCTTTCACCCCTCTGCTGCGGCTCCCTGTCTCTCAAAATATGTGTCGCGACTGCCAAAGTGCGACACCTGCCAGCACATGATTTATTGAGCTTTTCAACTTCCAGTAGGCCAACTATGAATAAATCCAAGAAAAGTTTGAGAAGAAAACAGAACGTTTAATTCAACTACATATGCTAGTTTTGTGGCAGCTCAAGAAATAGTCAGGCACGGGAAGCGGTTTCGTGGCTCCCGGTGTTTTCTTTTCTGTGGGAAACGGGTCCAAATGGCTCTTTGAGTATTTAAGGTTGCAGACCCCTGGTCTAGTGGTTAAGGCACCAGGCTAGAAAGCAGAACAATGTCAGTTCAAATCCCTTCTTAGCCATGAAAATTGGCTGGGTGACTTTGTCATTCCCTTTCAGCCCAACTCACCTCACAGGGTTGTTATGGGAAAAATTAGGAGGAGGGTGTGTCTGAATATGTTGACCGTCTTGAGTTATTATTTGTAAAAATGATAAAGATGGGATATAAACAAATAAAACTTGTATTTATAAGATGTTCTTATATAGGATGATGGTGATTTCTTATTTTTGTGAACTGCTGAAGACCTTTTGTGATTACACCAGGATCATTACAAGACTCATTTCATTTCTATATACCAGTAGATACACCCAATCTAAAAAAAGAATGTTTCCATTTTTTAAAAAATGAACAGCTGTCATTGCCAAATAAACCTTACAGATCAGATTTATTTAATCAAAAACTCGATCAGTCAACTCTTTAAGCAGAAAGGGGAGGAAAAATCAATTATGAGAGATGCACTATACTTTATGAAATATTTAGACAAACTGAAACTTAAATCTTCAAATGAATGCAATACCAAAAATAGAAATGCTTAGAGCTTTCTCATTATTCGATGAGTTTCAGACATTGAAGACTGTGAAGGTGGGAAAGATACTCAGACATGTTTGGTCTACCATTTACAAGCTTAATCCTTGCTATTCTTAGTTTATCAAATCTAGTAGGGAAGGGCTGTCTGGTGGCTCCAGATTTTCCATGCCAGCAGGCAAACTGCCAACCGACAATACAGTAATCCAGTAGAACACAGCAACATCAAGATCTGCTTTATGCCAAATCAGATTATGGTATCCATCTAAGCAAGAGCATTCTGCTCGGAGAGCAACAGCTCTGCAGGATTCTCAGGAAGAGATTATCTCTCCCAACACTTCCTACCTATTTGCTCATTTTAATTGGATTTGCTTAACAGCTGCAGTAAAAATGGTCATAAAATCTGTCTGGTCATGTGATGAATTGTTTGACTACTGCATCACCTAAAGACCAAAATTTCAGTCCCAGTTTTGGTCATAAATCAAAGATTACCTGTAATTAACTGTTTGGAAAAAAATAACCAAGCAAACAAAACAACCCTAGAAAATTGATATTAAGAAGTAAGCCGGAGAAAAAGGAATGGATTCTGAGGACAGTAGGAAAATAAGTAGTAAGCAAGCAATTCAAGAACAGAAAACCGACAGCTATTATGTGCCAAGAAAAAGAAGCTAAGATATTAGATGCATAGAGTACGTAATGAAAGGTATGACCCATCAATCACTAGGCAGACAAATTTGAGGAGTACAGATGATACTCTTGATTTAAAATTCAGCTAATGTATTTAGATTAGTTTGGCAAGCAGACAGAGGGATTGAATGATTTCTGTTGACAGTCTCTTTTAATTTTTTTAGTTCAATGAAATAAATTTGAGCAGAAGAAAAACATTGGACCTAGTTTTTGAGGGTAAATGTTCAAGGGGGAAAAGCAAGCGAGTATTAAGACATGTGTTTAAACCAAAAAAATTCACATCTACTGAAATCATGCCAGATTTATATATTGATTCTCAAGAAACTCCATTCCTTTCTATTGAAATGACTGCTTTAATAAGGAAAGTAGTTGTGTAAAAAGAGCTGTACAAATCAACAAGTGCTCCTATTTGTTCTATTAGAAAATCTGAAGTCATTTCACTTTCACACAGAAATATAAGAATTCTAGGAAAAAAATGGCAAACCAACCCACAATCATAATATGGGTCTTTAAAAAGGCAGCATCTTCAACTGGAGCCCTCCGCAGCTGATTATAGAGGAATTAAAGCAGATTGCAACAACCAGGCAGGTTTGTGTGGGAGAATATAATCCTTAAGGAATGCTGAACATCAGGGATTTTAAAAAGCTTAAAATCAATATTTTTCATTAATACCCAGAAATGGGGCTTTAAGCCACGTAGTTGTTTAAAAATGTAAAATGTTCTCTAAAATCTGTTAGCAGTATGCTGATCCACAGCAATTTCCAAAGTGTCTATACATACACACACATATATACATACATACAAAGAACCTGCCATTAAGCAACAATAATGAAAAACTAATGTACTAATCTATCATTTTGTTTACCGAACCTGAAAGGTCCATCTACATTTAGAACTGTGGTCTTCTGCATATTACTCAGTGGGGGCGCTTCTTCCTTGCTGTGCTTATGCATTTAGTATTACAATTATATGCTGCAATCTTTCCTACACTGATTTCAAAAGCAGCTGTTTACCAAGGATCCCCAAACTTTGCAGGTCCTAGGCACATTGTGGGCAGAGGTGGGTTTCAACAGGTTCTGACCAGTTCTGGAGAACTGGTAGCAGAAATTTTGAGTAGTTCAGAGAACCGGTAGTAAAAATTGTGACTGGCCTCTGCCCCCATCTATTCTCTACCTCCTGAGTCCTAGCTGATCAGAAGGAAATGGGGATTTTGCAGTAACCTTCCCCTGGATTGGGGAGGGAATGGAGATTTTACAGTATCCTTCCCCTGCCATGCCCACCAAGCCACGCCTACCAAGCCATGCCACTCCCACCAAGCCACACCCACAGAACCGGTAGTAAAAAAATTTGAAAGCCACCACTGATGGTGGGTACTTAGGGAATGTGCAAAGATTCTCAGAGATTTTTCATTGAAATATTATAATATCCTTTTCCTAATATAACATTTTCTCAATAGAATTTCATCTGGAAAGAGCCTGTAGGGTAGAGGGCTGAGAATGGATTAAACAATGAGAAGCATTTTCATTCCATTTTTCTGTGGGTCCTGGGGTTGCTTTTGATTTGCCTTTTTTAAAAAAACAGCTATGGTAGCAGCACTTTAAAATATCCAGATATTTACAGCAATGCATAACTAACACAGTAAACTGGAGAATGTTAGAAGATGAGCAAGAGAGAAAAAATGAACTCCAAGAAACAGATTACGGCTCTTGTTCTCATTTTTGGCACTATGCTTGTTTTAGAATCCAAAGTCTCTTATTTCCGCTTGTCTTGTAATTACTTCCCGCTACATTCAGACATTTGGTAAAAGCATATCAAGAGTAAAACAAAAGAGAACTTGGAGATCTTTGAAGTTGGCTTATCCCCGCAAGTCAAATGATGTGTTTCAAAGCTCCTTGTCCAATAAGCATTCCAGCAGAACACAGCAATACCAAGAACACCAAATCAGATTACGCATCCATCTATTCTAGTATATTCTGCTCTGAAAGTAGCAGCTCTGTAGGATTCTCAAGCAGAGATCGCCTTTCTCAATACTTCCTACCTATTTGATCATTTGAACTAGAGATGTGAAGGACTAAATCTGGGGTTTTCTGTTTATGAAGCATTTATATAAGGTTCATTTAGGTCTTGTTGATCTGAGACTCACCCATGATCTAATCCAGCTCAGGAATTCTGGGAGTTGAAGTCCATATATCTTAAGAGTTGCCAAATTTGAGAAACACTGACCTAATACAAATAGACTTGGCTCTCATTCATTAAAAGAGAAGAGATTTTTATTTGAGACAAAAGATTCCATCCTGTGGCTGTGCAGATAGGTTTAGGATGTTGTACAGTAACAGTGACATGTTAACTTATCCTATGACAAATAGGATTAGTATTTCAAGCAGGTATGCTAGAGCAATTTTTAAAGATTGCAAGTACCTAATAAGTAAAAAACCCAAAAGCAAAATTGATACACTGGTAGTTTTTTCAATGCTCATAGCCTGTCTTGGGGAAACAATCTGGAATCTGAAAATAGAGCTGCTGCTGTTGTTTTCCTGTTTGTTTGGTTTTTAAAAAGAACCTGCATTCTTTTAAGACATTTCTAAAGATGATGGAAGCATTCAGTGCTGTGTCTGAGACAAATTCATCAACCTCCCAATTTAGGCTTAATAAGCAAAGCCCAGCTGTTCGATAGCTGGCAGCCAATTTCTGGCCCATTTTCAAAATCATAGTTGAGAGATGGAAATGTAATGGCACTGAGGTGATATTTTTAAAAAAGATGCTAAAGAAGTAATAGATTCAAGTAAATCTGGAGATAGGTTTTTTGCTGGATTCTTTTGGGCAATTCTGTAATCAATGTGCGAGTTTAGAAATTAGTAAACATTGGAACTCAAGTGTCCTGAAAAAGATTTGTTGGTTTCTTTTGATATAGCTACCATGTTTCCCCAAAAATAAGACCCTGTTTTATATTTTTTTGAACCCCAAAATAAGCGCTTGGCCATATTTTCGGGGAGGTCTTATTATTTGGGGGGGCGTGGAGGCTCCTCTTGCCGTTTTACCTGATTTCCAGCTCTGCATTTAAATAATTTCACGGAGAGCTTATTTTCGGGGGGAGGCTTATTTTAGCACATGTGCTCAAAAGCCCTATTGGGCTTATTATTAGGGGATGTCTTATTTTGGGGGAAACAGTAGTTTATTGCTTAAAATCAAGAAGATGAATCTGAGCTGATACAAGGAATGCCTTATACAAATCTCTAAAGAGATTGAGGGAAATTGGAAAAAGTTTCTATTATATTTTGAGTTTCCCTCAAAAGAATGCCTAATGTAAAATAAATATAACTGTGTTGATTATGCAGGGGGAACAATTTAATTTGTCTTGATGCCTTTTAATTAACAGGCAGGAATGATTGCAGTTTGCAAGAATGAAATCACCAACATTCTTGATAATCCTGCTCAGAATCTCTTCCACTCATCTTTGAACTCAAATATGCAATGGGCTCCATATTTTTTCCGTTTTCATCTATGGGGAGTGACCAAAAGGGTCTTTTTACTGTAAAGGGGAGTAGATTTTGGTGAATACACGGATGTTTCCAATATACATTTTTAATTACATTTTTGCCATTCTTATACTTTTTCTTCAAAAATATTAAGGGGCTTTTTCAGGAAGGAATTGTACCGATTAATTTATTACAATATTAACTGGAGTAAAGTCTTTACATGAGCAAAGCCCAGTTCTTCAGGCACATCTCACAGCATGAATGCTAATCAAAAAAAGCTTGATGTCATAATAAACACACTTAGTCTGCCACAATAATACCAAAAATCAGTATAGCCTTATCACACTTTAAAGATGAACATACCCTGCCTCTCCCTTTGCAAAAAAAATAAAATAAAATGGCAGGAATTCTATGGCTGAGACCAATCAGAGATCAAGGCATAAACTATTTATGGGTAATAGCTGGCCAACTGTCACAGCAGGAATGCCAAACAGGGTTGGGCCCAGTTAAAACTTGGATGAGATTCCTCCATAGAAAACTAATGTAGTGTTGGACCCTGGAAAGATTTTAGAACATCCCTGAATACAATGGTGAACTAGTTTCATAATCAGGCTGAGAAAATTACATAAACATGTTCATGAGATCACCATGAACATGTTTATGAACATGGTGATCTTGGTTCAAAGGAGGTATTTAATATTTGGACTTGGTTCAGAAGAGGCATTTAATGTTTGCTTCACTCAAGTAGCCTGTTTTATGGCAGCTAGTTAAGAACAGAGTTTTCAAGTCCTTCTATTTAAAGTTCAGATCTAGTGCTTCATAGATAAGAAAGTCCTATGGTCACTAACTTTTTTCCTTCTTCTGAATATTATATTAACCTAATATTAAAATATACTTTCAAACAATAGACTAGTGTTACCCCACCACCCTTTTGAAAATAACTGGAGAGAGATTTTACATTAAAGAGAAATTAATCCCATAGGCATCCAAAACTGGGTTAAAAAGCAGCTAGTATCACCATTAATCTTGATTCTAGTTTTAATAGATAAAAACAGCAAGGGATGTTAAAATTAATACCAGTAAAGAAATTTGCTGCTTCCAATTGAGCCTTATAAGAGGGGAAAAAATGAGTAAGAATTTCTTGGTTCCCTGGACCACACAGGGACTGGGATTATATAGCATGCTAAATCTTAAACTTGGGTTAACAAAACAATTACTGAATTCATGTAACATGCTATACAAAAACAAATAAACTATATATTAACAACACAGGCTGTGAAGACAATGATTAGGTTCCTACCAAATGCTGATCACAAACTATGCACTCTCAATTGAGCCTTGAGGGCTGCCTGCAGCTCACAGCTTGCCCATTTTTTCACAAAGCCATGAAATTTAGTTTCTACAAGAAGCATGTTTGTCAGTTAGACAAACTGCTTCAATTCTGTATTTGCAGGTCACTGGGTCAATAAATTAGAGACGAAATGGTTTCCAATACGTTTTTTAAAAATGCTGTTGTTTTATGTAGATCCTTAAATAAGAAGAAGCAGGCTGAGGAAATGAAAGAAAAGTCTGACAACTAAAAGCAATTGTCTTATCAGCCTTCAAACTCTTCAGTCAGGAGCATCAGCAGTTGGAGTCAAAGAGTTACAATGTGCAGGAGGAAGAGTATAGTGTCATAATGTAAGCTTAATGTGTTTTAGATCTGCAACATAATGCTGTGCATTCTTCCAGTTTTTGATCCTTCCCCCCCCCGACACCTCTTGCTTTCAATCTGTCAAAATCCATACCAACTCAGACTATGTCCCCTTTATAGGTTATAACAGGGGTGTCAAACTCAAGGCCTGTGGGCCGAATCTGGCCCACGGGGTGCTTAGATCTGGCCTGCGGAGCTACCCTGGAAACAGCGAAGGAGCTGCTCATGGTGCCTCTGTCAGAGAAAATGGAGCTCAGGAGGGATGTGTGTGGTCCCCCGGGGCTAAGTTTTCAGCCGCAATGGCCTCCAGCAGCCCTCTTCCAGCTAAAATGGAGCTGGGGGTGGGGGGCTGCGCACTCTGTTTTCACTGGCAGAAGGCTGCAGGAGGTTGTCATGGCCAGAAACAGAGCTCAGGGGGGCCACGCACGCCCCTCCCGAGCTCCATTTTCGCTAGCAGAGGGCTAGCAAAACAAACTACTAGCAAAAGTGGCATTTGTTCACAAGGCAAGGAGGCATCGAGAAATTCCTCCGCTGGAGACAATAGATCACCCACGTCCCACCCGGGCCACCACAAGTGCCGACATAAATGATGTCGAGCTGGCCATGCCCACCCTGGCCACGCCCACACCTCTGGTCCCCTGAGGTCAAGCACAACCTTGATGCAACCCTCAATGAAATCGAGTTTGACACCCTTGGGTTAAAAGGAAGTAAATATTTAGAATCCAACAGGTCATTTCCCTAGGTCTGCTCCTGAATGAAAATCCAAAATGGTAAATGGTTCCTTTGGCTAAACATAAGAATTCCAGCTTCCCATTTTTAACAACGGCCTGGCTGCCCAGATTTATCGAAGAAATTCATAAATGGGGCATGAAGGCATCTGTTCTCCTTTCTTTATCTCCAGCATCTAGTATTGAGAAGCATACCACCTCTGGACAGGGAAGCTCCATCTAGCCTCTGTGGCTTATTGCCAGCAGGCTTATCCTCCGTGAATCTATTTGTGACTGAAATAAAGCTCTAATGTCACTGCCTTGTGTTAAAAGCCCATCAGTCTGTCATCAAAATGAAATGCAAAGGAATTAGAGTACAATTTTCCCATGCTAACATTTCATCCTTTTTCACCACCATTATCCACATTTGGGGCTTGCTGGCTTTTCAAATTTCTTTCAAGACCCTCTGGGGAATTAACATTCAGCAAAATGTTGTCACTGGTAGACAATAAATGTACTATGCTGGCACAGATCCAGCCACCATTTTATTCCCAACAGAACAGATTATGACTTCCCTCTAGGCTCTCTGGGGAAGGGTGCAAGTTATAATACAATACAGCTGGGCAGGCAACTGGAAAAGACAATAACAAAACTGCCATTATTATCCGAGCTCCTAATCCACATGAACAGACATGGGCCATAGAAGTATTTCTCATTAATAAACTTTTAATTGTCCTTGGGTTTCACTTTTCAGTATGCTTTTCATAATAGATCTCTAATGATTGACCTTACAGTAAGATATATGTACAGTAGTGGCCAAAATTGTGGAAACCTTTTGGGAAAAGTGTATTTTTGAGATTTGATGGCTAATAACACCACTTTTTTTGGAGTTTCAAGATAATCATATTCCACTGCTGGAATGGCCTGGGAATAGCCCAGAACTTAACCCAATTGAAAACCTATGGAGTCAACTAAAGAAACGTGTTATTCAGAAGCAACCCAGTAATAAAACCCAGTTAATAGAAGCAATCATTCAATCTTGGTTTCACATTATAACAGCTGCAGAACTAAAAGGCTAGGTTCACTCCATGGGAAGATGTTGTAAGGCCATAATTTGTGCTAAAGATTATCCAACTAAGTATTAACTGACTTGATAATTTTTGTATATTTCATTTTTTCCATGGTGATAATTTTTGTATATCTCATTTTTCTATGTGTTTCACTTTTCTTCTTTATACTATAATTGCTATTCTAACAGCAAATCCTTCATAAAAGTTATTGCATTACTTTCTTGATTAAATTATCTTTCCATTGATATATAATTTTATGGTACTACTCCAAAAAAAAAGTGGTGTTATTAACTAGTTTTAGAAAATACACTTTTCCCAAAAAGCAGAAGGGCTGAGAATGAGCGCCTTGTTCCAGTTAGCTATCTATACAAAGTTTAAGGACTTCTTGATTCATAGATGTTAGTTACTTTATTTCATAGCATCTCAGATAAGACAGGTTGTAAAACTCCCACACCAGCAAAACTCTCCATTCCTTGGTAATCATGCTTGCCGCAAGCCTGAAACATGGATGAAATATAAATTAAGCACACAAAAGCAATCTGAGCCTTTTTTTCCCTGGCTACTAAGTCAAGAAATTAATTGTCTATGGACTTATCCAGTTCTTTAATACAGCCCTGAAGAAAAGGAAGTCAAGAACATTTTTTCTTCCTTTGACTTTTAACCAAATTCCATCAGGACTGAGGATAAAGAGAATCATTTGCTTTACATGTAGATCATAAATCTCGACATGCCAAAGGCAGCTCTGTTCATAAAGCATGGTATTAAATATTCCCCTGCCCACATTCTGCATGGCTAAGTAAGTACTCTTCTTGAGGCTTTGCTACTACACCTGTACAGCAGAGATTCTTAGCAAGAGTTGCAATTGTGCCTAACCAATACAGAATAATTACTGTAGAAAAGGGCAAAAGAAAAAGGGAGAAAAATCCCTCTTTTTTGCTTCTTAATCTAGGGGAAGGTAGGTAATAGGTCCAGGGTATGGCTTTTGCAGGACCATCTCCTACCTGCCTCCCACCACCCTGTCCGCTCACACAGGGCTGCCCTCCTTAGGGTACCGTCGGCCAGATAATGGTCGTCCAGGGGAAGAGCGTTCCCTGTAGGCGCTCCTGTCCTCTGGAATGAGTTACCCACCGAGCTTCGGACAGCGCCTGATCTCCGCTCCTTCCATCGGGACTTATAGACCTGGCTGTTTCAACAAATGGTTTGATCCTGATCCTTGGGTTTTATTATTTTATTGTTGTTGTTTTAATTGGGTTTTAATTACGTTACCTTTTATTATTGTATGTTTTAACCTAGGTTCACCGCCCTGAGTCCTTAGGGAGAAAGGCGGCATATAAATTTTTGGAAATTTATATTAAATTATATTATATGAAAGAAAGAAAGGAAGGAAGGAAGGAAGGAAGGAAGGAAGGAAGGAAGGAAGGAAGGAAGGAAGGAAGAAAGAAAGAAAGAAAGAAAGAAAGAAAGAAAGAAAGAAAGAAAGAAAGAAAGAAAGAAAGATTTTGTGTGTTGAATCAACATCGCATTTGCAGATCAGCCTAGAAAGCAAATCAGCTGCCTTTGCTCAAATGTATGAGACCAAAGTAATCATGATATAGCTTTTGTGGGTTTGTAAAAGAGAGACTTCTCCATGAAAAATTAAACTAAAAAGGATGCTTTTCATGTTGATCAATAACCAAGCGAGATGCTTTTATGCAAATAGTAGCCTGATTGCAAGGCGATTACAAGGAAAAAGGAAACTGGTTGGCACCTTCTTTTACCATCCATGTTGCTCTCACTCCAGGTAGCCAATCTAAATGCAAATTCTGAGAAGGAAAAGCTACACTATTCTAGATGGATAGCAAAGAACATTTTTAAAATTGCAGACCAAACAGCAGAGGAAGTACTTGGAAGCCTAATCCTACATAGATTTTTAAAAAATGACTGAATTACTTATTATACTAATTATAATATGGACTAAAAATACAGCTATATCGTGATTACTTTGGTCTCAGACATTTGAGCGAAGGCAGTTGATTTGCTTTCTAGACTGATCTGCAAATGTCATGTTGATCAACACACAAAATATTACCTAGCTTCCCCTGTATTACCCTAAACTGCTGTATTACTAAGGCTCCCGCTAGAGATTTCTGTGAATGTGAATATTGTCAGCAGAGGTGGTATTCAGCAGGTTCTGACCAGTTCTGGAGAACAGGCAAAATCAATTTCCAAGATTCAGTTAGTTATTAGTATGTTTATTTGCAACCATGGGTTTTAGCAAAGTTCATATAAAATTGTAACTATCAGTTCCATTCATCCCACTTAAAATTAACAGCACTATCAGTCAATATCTGGATTTGTATCTTCTTTGAGGCCGTTGCAAATAACACAACTTATTTTGTTGCATGTTCCTTTACATCAGTCACAGGAAGTGTTTTTTTTTTTCAATGCTGAACTGATTCAGTTGGGTTAACAAAGGCATTTACAACATTCATTGCTATATGCTTTATTTTTCTTAGCAATCATCTATGGACAATGATATATGCAATCTGTAAAACACTTTGTATCAATTTTCTCTAGATTGTAGCTTGGACTGACATTTATTGATTTTTTTTTTTCTATAGTCCTTCCCATTTTAGTAGAGGATTATAGAAAACCAGCCTCATGTATCACAGGCAAACTGAGTCCCATGCTCAAGCAGGGAGATAAATTATAGTTGAAAGGGATCAGTTATAGCACAACATGAACAATGAAACTGTATGGTTTAGCTCTCAGCTTCCTCCATAATTCCAAGTTCAGAAAAAGGGCACACAAGATAATTCCTGCTGTCATTCTAAATTTAGGATTGGGCTGACCAAAAAAAGAGAGGAAGGGATAGTCAATTTGTGCACCTGTACCTTTTGATTTTCCCTAAAGATGGTTGCAGATTGCTAACCTTGCCTGTGTGAGTGTGTGTGTGAATTTGATTTCCCCTAAAGATGGTTGCAGCTTGTAACCTTCCCTATATATATGTATGCGGACCCTGCATATTCGTGGGAATACGGGAGGAGGAGGAGGAGGAGGAGGAGGAGGAGGAGGAGGAGGAGGAGGAGGAGGAGGAGGAGGAGGAGATGACAACACACAAAGCAGTAGGACAGAATGGAGAAGTTAAACACCATCTTTGTGGTGATAATCTGAGAAAGTGGGAGGAAATCAGATCAAGTTTTTCATACACAGAGTTTCATGGGCAGGAAAAGGTGAAATGAGTGAAAAACCTGGCAGGAAGTACAGTAGTTGGTTGAAGCTGAACTCAGAGGAAGAGAAGAAAAATGGTTAGCAACCAATGAAATTAGGCAGTGCCCAAGTGTTGAAAGAGAGGCGCCTCTTAGAATGATTCAAGATCAACAAACAGAAAGAGATCATGGGTTGGGATTTCTCTACACAACACAGACATCCAGAGAGAGAAGAGGATCTGAAGACATAGGAAAACTCACTAGCCACAAAAGATTGCCAGCTGAGAATTGCTTGAAGCCCTTAGTTAATTCTATGGACAATTTAGTAGCAACTACATTTTTAAATGAGCACACAATTATATTAAAAGATGCACTATTCTTCCAGTCAGGAAGATAGTTAATCACAGAATGATACAGCAATTTGGTTGTAAAATAATTTACCATATTCCATATTCTTTGGAAAGCAGAGGACAGAAAAGGGGGGGGAGGGACTGAAGCCAATGCTATTTACATAATTATACAGCTGAAAGAGTTTTGTAGAGGAATTAATATTTTTCTTTTATAATAGAAGTGAAAAAATGAAAAGATATTTTGAATTAACATGGAGGTGTTCATTAAAACATCAAGAGTCCAGCTTGGCTTGAAGAAGACTTCGAACTGTATCTTTGAAAATACAATAGCCTTAGGAGCAATACAATCAAAATATATAACTATGTTATGTCTTCCTGGATATGTGCCACAATGCATTCTTAATGGGTATTGGGTGTTACCTCTATGGAAACCCACATGAGAATTTGTCACCTGAAATACTGGCAGAAATACATTCAGCCCATCGTAATTGATAACTTGCCCTGCCAGTGATGATGAGGGTTATAGTTTTTTCCTTGATTAGAGTATTGATTTTTGCTCGATTGTTTGTCTAGTGTTAATCTCTGCTTATCTGGAATTGGTTATTGGAAATGATGTATTCTGGTCTTTTTATTTCCTATTTAGCATGTTTATTCTCCCTTTATTTATCCATGTGTTCGTGCACGTACTCTGGTAGTCTTCTGCCTGTCTATCCTACCAGACAAAGTATCAAGCAAAAATCAATACCTTACTCAATAAACTAACTTCTGCTTTTTACTGAATGCAGTCTTTGCTTCTTTATAACTGAAACACTTAAAGAAAAACCAGAAGAATTACCTGTATGTCTTGGTTTATTTCATTATATGGTTTATGGAATCTCCCCAGACATATATGGTTTATAGTTCTTATTTTTTGAAGAAAGTGTCTGCTAGAATCTTTGATTTATAGTAAGAGAAAAAGATATATGAAAAATGAAAATTCAAATACAGAAAGTGTGTTTTAAGGTCCACATAGACGTATGGTGAAAATCAAAGGGCCTTCCAACTCGATTTAGAAGCCTACTGTGCCAATGCCAGAGGCCATAAATAGAAGTTCAGTGGCAGACGCATGTCATTCACCAACATTCAAGCTAATATAGAGAAGATTCCCTAAATCTGACAAAATGTGAAGTTATTCCATGGTGGTAGGAACATGATTCATTCTGTCAAAATGCATCACTGCAATCAATCAGGACAATGTTTTGTCGGGTCTGTTAGTGCATGTTTTGCCTCCTGGGTTAGTTCAATTGATCAGACCTTAGCATATATTTTCAGAGGCACTTTGGGTTGCAAATGATGTGCTCAGCTTCCTCTCTTTAAAGTGTATAGAGCACAAGGGCAAACATGCCCTTTGCATTCATAAAATTTGAATTAAAAGCCCTAAGCAAAACTGCTGTTTTCCCAGGGGTGGGGTGGGGGGAGGGAAACAGCTGTTTTGGCAAAGGCTCAGAATAACATTCATAATCCTGAAAATTGTAGCAGAATCAGTTTCCAAATCCCTATCAGCAAATGTCACAAGCAAAATATTTGTTACAGGCTCAAATTCTGAATAGAGTGTAATCAAGAGCAAAGGTACAGTACAGGCTGGTCCAGAAGCCCAACAGCTGCAACTGAGCTGAGAATGCCACTACAGCAACCAGCAAACATTTCTGCAGAAGAGTTCTGGGTTTATTGGTGCTCTTGAAGCATGCTTACAAGCAACAGGTGTTCCATAGACAACTGAAAGAACAAGAGGAAAGTTGCAGTCAAAATTGGAAATGTGATCAATGAGAAAATATAGCCAGAAGCGGATTTACGAGAGATGAAAAAAAGGGGTGATTTTTTTTTAAAGAAATGGAATGACAGCATTCCTTTTTGAAAAGTATAACCTGGGGTTGCAAGACCAAAAATGGAAATGCACAGATGTGTGGGTTTCACAAGTTCACGCAGCCTCTAAATTTCAGTGTAAAATTTGGATCCTGTGAATCTCAACATTCAGTTTCTATTGTTTGTAAAAAAAAACATTTCTGAATTGTTTTGGAATTATTGAATTATTGTTAGTGAATGCTTCTTGACACTTTTGTACTGCATTTGCAAGCAGCTGGTAAAATACATGATAATGGAGTCCCATTGGTGATTATATCACCTGGCAGACACAAGAAAGGGATGGGATACAAAATTGAGTTTTATCTTCCAATACTTTTGTCACAGTGGCATTCCCAACCTGTGAACTTCAGTTTAGAATCAACTAAAATACTGATCAGTTCCAACTAGAATATTTAGTGGCCATTTGGGGAGTGATGGAAGCTGTAATCCACCACATTTGGAAAGAACCAGGTTGCAGCAGCTTACTTTATGGGGAAAAATAAAATAAAATCTGCATTTTGTTTCCTGGATAGGTAAATCCCATCAGCTGGGTTATTAACAATAGACACAAACACATGAATACTTGACAATGCTATAGGCATGCCAAATTAATCTATAGTAGTCCAAAATTAGAAGGAGCTGATAGCATCTTTTCTGACTAACACGTATTAATGACTTTAATACATTTTATTAATGCCTTTTAATAAAACATGTTAGTTTGAAAAGATGCTACCAGACTATTGTTTTGGGGAAGTTTTAAAAAAACTTTTGATTTTCCTCAAAACTGTTAACTGTTTAAGGGGAATTTCTTATGTAATCAAGGCAAGCTGCTACTAAATTTTATTTCAAGTTTCGGCATTATGACAAAGCAGTTACCCAAACTTTGTCACCACTCATTCTTACTGTATCCTCAAGCACATTCTCTCCCCAAAAATCTCTTAAAAGAACTGTAGCCAAATCTAATGGAATAAAGTCAGAGTAATAGAAAAAAAACAAATGTTTTTACTTTCAAAAAGGAAAAATAAAAATAAAGAGACAGTCATTCAGAAACAGACAAGATCAAGCAACTTCCTACTGACATGCTAAGATAAAAAGTGAAGACCACAAGTAACTAGGACAGCAAGGAAATACAATAAAATTAATGCCACTTGTCTGCTCCAAATGCATACCCAGCTCAATAGCTATGGCCAGTTATTACTAGGAAATGGCACCGGAAAGTAGGTATAAGAAAATACTGTACTGAGTAATGCAGGAACTCTAAATAAATGTTTTAAAAGGAGCAGATTTTGCTAGTAAAGGAGAGGGGGGGAGTTCAGTACAGAAGGATCTGGGGAGAAACAGAACTATGAGAAAATAGTTACGTGTGCTCCTAGAACAGCACTTAGAACATCATTGCTCTAAAACCTGCATTTTCCAGCTTGCTTCTGAGTTCAATTCAAGATGCTGATTTTAACCTATAAAGCTCTTCATGGCATGGGAAGAGATTATATGAGAGACTACCACTTTCCAGTTGCACCAGCCCACCCATTAGATCTAGCAGAGAAGGGATGCTGTGGGTACCATCTGTTAGGGATGAGTTCCAGGATGCAGGCCTTGTCTGCTGTGGCACCCACCTTATAAAACATTCTTCCCTTCAAAATATTAGCTCAGTCCCTCCTGACATTCTGAAAGTCCCTCAAGACTTTTGTGTCACCATTCCTAAGGGTTCCAGGGAACTGGAGACATGTCTAAATGGCTCCACTGCTAAGGTGAATATTTTCTTTTTTCTTTTCCTAAAGCAGGGGTCCCCAACCCCCGGACTGTGGCCCATTACCTGGCCTTGAGCTCTTCGGAACTGGGCCGCAAAAGTGGCTGGTGAGGACATGTGTTCACGCACTCACTTGTGGGCAGTGGGCAAGTGCGGGTACACACAGGCCATTTGCAAATGGAGCTGCGCACGCGTGCAGTTGCCCGCGGCTTGCGCAGAATCATCCCCTCTTCTCCCACCACCCTGCCAGTCCGCCAAGCCAGAAAGGTTGTAGAATTCTGGCCTAGAACTTATATGTTTTACTTTTAATAAAATTGATCTTTTATTACTGATTCTTATATTTTTATAATGATTGCTTTATGTATGTGCTGCTTTATAACCTTGTTGTATGGCCGCCCAGAGTCAATTTTTCTGAGGGGGGAGACCATACGAATTTGCTTAATAAAGTTTTTTATTTATTTTAATATATAAAAATGGCCACAATTAATCTACCACCTCAGTAGTTGCAATGAGTAAAGCACCCCAAAATAAAGAAAATATTATGATTTGTAAAATTAAACTTGGGTATTCTCCTGGGAAAAAAAAGAGAGAGTTAGTACTGGAAACAAATTGAGTACTGGAAACAAATTGAGGGAAAGGGAGAAAAGATAGAAGAGTAAATAGGGGAGACAATAACATCCTTTAACAGATTGGTAGAAAAACACAGTATCTCTCAGGAGGTTCATACAATTCAATGTGCCCAAGAGGTCTTTCAGAGTAATATCCCAAAAGCAGTGGAGGGCTGTTACCAATCTCCTATAACAGTGATGGCTAACCTTTTTGCCATCGCGTGCCAAAAGCGGGGGGAGCACGGTGGGGTCACATGCAAGTGTGCCCACATCCATAATTCTGTTTTTTTTTTGTTTTTTTTTTAATTTGATTTATATGCCGCCCTTCTCCGGAGACTCAGGGCGGCTTACAATGCGCTAAGCAATAGCCTTCATACTTTTGTATATTTATACAAAGTCAGCTTATTGCCCCCACAAACTGGGTCCTCAATTTACCCACCTTAGAAAGGATGGAAGGCTGAGTCGACCTTGAGCCTTGGTGAGATTCGAACCTGCAATAATTGCAGGCAGCTGGTGTTAATAACAGGGTGCTTTAGACCACTGTACTATCCAAGGCTCTTGTGCCCCGCCCTCCCCTGTGCTCCCCCCACTTTTTGCACGTGATGGCATGGTGGGCTCGGTAGGCCGTTTTTTTGCTCTCCCCATGTTCCAGAGCCTTTCTAGGAGCCTGGGGAGGGCAAAAATGACCTTCCCCACCCCCTCAGAGGCCTTCCGGAGGCCGGAAACAGTGTGTTTCCTGACTTTTGGTGGGCCCAGAAGGCCTGAAAATCAGCTGGCTGGTGCACACATGCGTGCCGGAGCTGAGCTCACATGCCCACCAATATGGCTCCGCATGCCACCTGTGGCACCCCTGCCATAGGTTCGCCATCATGGTCCTATAAGAATGGGCTCCACAGAATCCAGCAAGCAATTTCCAAAGGGATCCATGGAATAATGTGATACTTTTTTAAGAGCTGCAGTTCCAGGCTCCATCAACACTCCAGATCTTTTCATGACATGATAGGGAGGGTATTTATTCATTAAAAAATCTGTAATCCTGAATAATTTAGACAGTCACATGAAAAACTAAATATATCAATAAAAGTGGCCACATAATTAGCCATACCATCAACTTTATAGAAAATGTTTGAAACTATTGATGCAATGAAAATTGGAGAAGCTCCAGGTCCAGATGTGATTCCTATAAAATACTATCAACATTTAAGGAGCTTGGCTTATATTTTGTTGAAAGTATTCACCAGTTTCATACTTTGAGGCCTATACAAGAGTTATTTTTAAAAGAGGCAGGAGACCTCTGAACTGTGAAAACTATAGTTAATATTAAATGTCTATGCCAATTTATTTATACTACGTATATGCTCACTCATCTCAGACTGGTGGACAAAGATTAAAACACAACAACATACTATGCAGCCTCTAGCAACCACGAATAAAACACTAATTTTGTTCACCAGAAATACATCAATAGTGGAGCTTATGTAACAGCTACTATGGCACAAAAATTCAAAAAGTATTATCTTCAATAATATTTCCTACACAATCTAGTTTTATTTATTTTATTTATTTATTTAAATAAATATATTACCGCCCTTCTCCTGCTGGACTCAAGGCAGTGCACAGCCAGAAATAAAAAACATTCAATACAAAATTTAAAAATTTAAAAGAATTATAAAACTTTGACCAAAAATTTAAAAAACCTCATAACTAAAACTTAATTGGACAATTTAAAAATCTAAAATCTCAAAAGGGGTGGGGGAGGGGTTTACGCCAGCCCTGCTTGTTGGAAAAGAAAAGTTTTTAGGGCACAGCGAAAAGCCTGGAGATCTGGTATCCTGCATATCTCCGGGGGCAGGTCGTTCCAGAGGGCAGTGCTGCCACAGAGAAGGCCCTCCCCCTGGGGGTTGCCAGCCGACACTGCCTGGCCGACGGCACCCTGAGGAGTCCCTCTCTGTGGGAGCGTACTGGCCAGTGGGACGCTATTGGCGGCAGAAGGCGGTCCCGCAAATACCCAGGTCCGATGCCATGGAACGCTTTAAAGGTGGTAACCAACACCTTGAAGCGCACCCAGAAGTTCCCTGGGAGCCAATGCAGCTCACGCAGGAGAGGTGTCACATGGGAGCGCCCTCTCGCTCCGATAATACCCCGCGCAGCCGCATTCTGCACCAGCTGGAGCCTCCAGGTGCACCTCAAGGGGAGCCCCATGTAGAGAGCATTGCAGTAGTCCAGGCAGAAAGTGACAAGTGCCTGAGTGGCGTAAGGAGTCCCGATCCAGAAAGTGACGCAATCAGGCGAACCTGATGAAAAGCCCCCCTGGCCACAGCCGTCATATGCTCTTCTAACAACAGCTGTGCATCCAGGAGGACACCCAAGTTGCGGGCCCTCTCCATGGGGGCCAGTAGCTCACCCCCAATAGCCAGCGATGGCATCAGCTGGCTATATCGGGACGCCGGAAGCCACAGCCACTCGGTCTTGGAGGGGTTGAGTCGAAGCCTGTTACTCCCCATCCAGATCCGCATGGCCTCCAGGCACCGGGACATCACATCAAGGGCATCATTGGGATGGCCTGGGGCGGAGATATACAGCTGAGTATCATCAGCGTACTGATGGAATTCCACCCCAAAGCCACGGATGATCTCGCCCAGCGGCTTCACATAAATGTTGAACAGAAAGGGCGAGAAGACTGATCCCTGTGGCACCCCACAAACAAGGCTCGACCCCTGCCCCCTGCCAACACCGACTGTGTCCAGTCCGAGAGATAGGAGAACCACTGTAGAACGTTGCCCCCCACTCCCAGCCCCTCCAACCATGGTCAATGGTATCAAAAGCCGCTGAGAGATCTAACAGGACCAGGATAGAGGAACATCTCCTATCCCGAGCCCTCCAGAGATCATCCACCAACACAACCAATGCCATTTCCGTGCTGTACCCAGGCCTGAAGCCAGATTGGCGCAGGTCCAGATAGACAGCTTCATCCAGGTACCCGGGAAGCTGTCACGCCACCACACTCTCACAACCTTCGCCATGAGGGGAAGGTTGGAGACCGGACGATAGTTAACTAAAACAGCCGGATCCAGAGCGGGCTTCTTGAGGAGGGGCCTCACCACCTCCTCTTTCACCCTTATGAAAGGGTGTCAAGCCTCTGATAATATTAAAGATTTAGTGCATTTATTATCATTATGTAAAGATAAGGAATAAATTATCCTGGTATCACTAGATGCAGCAAAAGCCTTAATATTATTGCAAATTGAATTTTTGACGCAACTGATGAAGAAAATTGGATTTCCTAATTAAATTTATTTCTTGGCAAAAAATTATTTGAATACCTTTGCTCACATAATTATGAATGGGATTATTTCCTCTCTACATAAAGCAATATGTATCAAAGACTCACTTTTATTTCTGCTTATATTCTTAGCACCTGTGGCATGTTTAATAAGAAATGCAACAACCACTCAGGAATCCTATGAGGTGGAATGTAAATATAAGTTGCAAGTTTGACAGCTTAAGTACAGTTGGCCATCCTGTTATGAAAACTCCCAGTCAAGAAAGCCATAGAACGCTAGTGGAGAAGAACAGGTAACAATCTAGGTTTAAGGAAGTTTGAATTGCTGAAGGCATGTTGATTCCAGGAGAGTATAAGGTAAGATTTTTGTAGTGTTCCTGGGTAAGCTCTGTGGAAGGCTATGACAGAGACCAATGGGGGGGGGGGATCTTTTCTTAGAGCAGATGGTCTTGCAGGGAGAATGAAGCAAGAATAGGTTTTCTGAGCCCTTTAGGTAAAGGTTCCCCTCGCACATATGAGCTAGTTGTTCCCAACTCTAGGGGGCGGTGCTCATCTCCGTTTCAAAGCTGAAGAGCCAGTGCTGTCTGAAGACGTCTCTGTGGTCATGTGGCTGGCATGACTAAATGCCGAAGGCACATGGAATGCTGTTACCTTCCCACCAAAGGTGGTCCCTGTTTTTCTACTTGCATTTTTTACGTGCTTTCGAACTGCTAGGTTGGCAGAAGCTGGGACAAATAACGGGAGCTCACCCCATTACACAACACTAGGGATTTGAACCACTGAACTGCTGACCTTTTGATCGACAAGCTCAACATCTTAGCCACTAAGCCACTGCATCCCTTATGAGCTCTTTACTCATCTCCAAACAGGGAGGGGAGTGTAGGAAAAACTGTACATCTATACAGCCACAAGTTTAAGCTAGGTAATGTTACACAGAGAGAAGCAGTTAACTTAGATAGATTGGTGCAAGTAGTAATTAATCACTGCCATATTCCCACTCCTTTTCAGCTGGTTTTAGAAGCTCCAAACAAAACGCTCAGTGCATGCTGTTATCAGGGAGGTGTGCAGTTGAACAGTCTGGATCACATGCCTGTTTCCCCCAAAACAGAACAGAAAGGTTTCTTGATTTCTTTCTAAAATACAGGATTATTTAGACAATGAAAGAATTACGAATTGCAATTCCTTACTGGTTGAAGACATAAATATATCCAACAAAAAAAGACTGGCATTGCAGCCGTGCTTTCTCCTGTCTAAGTCAGCACAAAAACCTCTTTGTTATGAAAACAAATCTATGCACGTTCTATTGAGCACAGATACAATTTTTGCTTCTTTCTTAGTGTGAGAAATCATCCCAAACATGCCAATGGATGGCTTAAAAAATGTATAAAGCGAACAACTTGCAAAAATGATTAAAACTCTCCTACCTAGAGCGGGCTCCCCAGGAAAGAGGTAAAGTTCAGTGGGTAAAAAAATCTGTGGATCACTGCTCAGTGTGAATTTGGGAAAGAAAAGGAACAATGCATTCACACTCTCATACACTGAAAAAAGAGGTCGAAGGGGAAACAGATGTTGCTAAGATGTGAGCGATTTTACGATGAAGAAGCTTTGTCCTGAAATAAAAATACACCTCAGAAAAATGGTCATCATTTTGATCAGGCAAAATAAAACAAAATTCTTAAAGTGGACCTGCAGTTTTCTACTTTGGAGCAGCAGCCTGTAGCTAATGGCTTAGATTCTCCAGAAACAATATCGGATTCGCAGCAGGAAAGAGAAAAACCCAAATGCAGTTTTCATTATGCTAACACTTCATGCTGCGAAAGTTTTAGATGAACCCTTTTGAATCTACTGCCAGCAAGCCACACCACATCACCTTCCGTGCACCACAACAAAGCCTTCATGTTGTTGTTCAAGCAAGTTTTAGCTCTTGCTTTAAACCACTAATTTTAAGCAGACACAAATTAAAGTGGCTGAGATATAAAAGCCATCCCATGTTGATTTTACATTGTTGTTGTTATTATGATTCGCTATACAGTCAGCCAGATGTTCAGACTAGATTTGGCATTTTTAACCTTTTATCCTTCCTAAGGACCTGGGATAAGCAGATGTGGATGTTTGTTGGTGTTAAAGGTATCATCGCAGGATGTAAGCTGTTCCAAGTAAAGTTGCCTTTTGCAATTGACTAATGTTGATTTTGTCAATGCCAATGGTATTCAAGTGGTGATCCAGTTGTTTTGAGACTGCAACCAAGGCACCTATTACTACAACAAGCAGTATTACTTTTGCTTTCTTTTGCCACAGTTATTCTATTTCTATATGCAAGTCTTCTCTTTGCATTTTATTATCTTCTCCAGTTCTTTCTCTTCTATTCTGCTGTCTCCAAGTACTGCCATGTCCATTATCCAGACTTTTTTGTCTTTCTTGTTGATGACTGTTAAGTCTGGAGTTTCATCTTGGCAGATGCCTGTCAGTTTGAAAACTAAAGTCCCAGAGTACTTTAGCTTCTTCATTTTCTATGACTTTCTCTATTTTATGGTCCCATCTGTTCTCGCTTACAGGCAAATGTTATTTCTTACAGATCTTCCAATGCAGCATTGTTGCTACTTTGTCATGCTGTTGTTTGTAGTCAGTCTGCGAGATCTTCTTGCAGTAGCTAACCAGGTAGTCCACTGTTTCTTCAGCATTATCATTATTAAATGTAATAGTAAACATGATTGCTTACTCCACTATCTATAGAAGCCACACAGTATACATCACCTCACTGTGACAAATAAATATGTTTAAAAACAGGCTACTTGATCTTGCTTCAATGGCAACTCATTACAAGGCTAATATTATTACTGTGTGAAATCTGATTATTGATTACTGTGTGAAATCCACAATATTGTAGAACTCTCCATGTTCTTTTCCTTTACAATATTACAATAGAGCACCATTGAATATGCTGAAGTTTTTATTCATCTATTCAATCCGCAAGTGCTTATTTTAATGCTCTGAGTTACAATTATTTGGGGGCGGGGAGGAGAAGAATTACATGTAGATTTAACAAAAACAGTCCCAACATCAACCTTGAAGATAACTATGAAATTATATCTGCCTCCTCACTTAGCCCAGCACGGCCTATTATTTCCATGTACACCTCTCTGCTACCCTTCTTGTAAAAATGATAATGGCCAGCAGCCACCACCTACACACAATATAAATACACTTGTACCACGAGAAAAAGGAGGGAATTATTAGAGGGAGACTTCCTTGTGTTACAATGTTGTTTAGTGTTTCTTCTACTTGTAGATGTAGATATACATTTATAGGGGTGTCTTCTAAAATGAGAACATCACTGTCCATTGAAAAGGAAAAGCTTCAAGATTCATAAAAAAAATAACAGAAACTTGAAATTAGAGTGACATGACCAGGTTTCACTGAAAGATACAAATAAGCAAGCTAAAGCAAAGAGTGGACATGAAGAAACGAACTCTTTGCTGGACGTACATTAACACCACTACCGCAGCTTTCTGCAACAAATCTGATGGAAGCAGGTATTTGTCACATCATCTTATTACAATATATTAAAAAAAGAAAATAAGCGCTGGTTTCTTAAAGTATCTATCCCCAACTGGCTTTAATATATTTAAATCGATTTTGTTAAACATCCTCCTGTAAATGCAAATCCCTCAAGCATGCAATTTTAAAACACAGACAATAAAACTTAGCATCAAACTGCAGCAGTAATCTTTAAATCAATAACATCTAGTAGAGCTATAAAAACAATTTGAAAACTACTTATAAAAATTCTCTGGCTGAGAAATTTAAATTTAAGATTTACTAGAGGCAACCTTCATGGAAAGAGGAAATATTCCAAATACAAGGGGCCACAATTGAGAAAGCCCCTAAGAAGTCAACTCACTAACTTGACAATCAGAAGGACCTGGAGCCAGACTTCTAGTAATGGAAAAGAATTCAGGCAGTGGAGTACAGAAACCTTAAAGGCTTTCTTTAAGCCTTTGCAACACAAAATTACAGTTCTTTTTTATGTAACCCTCCTAGAAATGCTGCCCCACCCAGGTATTGTATATATGTATGGGGTCCCTAGACAATTTCAAGAGACTGAAATTTAATGTCAGTCAACAATCAAAAGCCACAGCAACCCATAGGACTGGAAAAATGTGATCGCTTGGCATGCTTTGGAACAGCCTGGTACAGTCTAAAAAGCGTCAATTGCATTCGGAAATTTTTACTGTTCCTCTTCTAGGAAGAAAAGCAGAAATACTCTTCCAGCTGGCAGCTGAACAATTTATTGAGAATGCAACAGCCAAGTTATTAATGGGAAAGAGCATTGCCCTCCATATGATTTCCTGGCCCAACTAAAAGGGAGAGCCATGATCGTTAAAGCTTCATTCAGTTTAGAAAGAAGATATCCGGAAGGCCCTTATCTTTTATTTATTAGGGGCCCCCAGTGTGCCTCAACAACCTCAGAGCTGATTGTGTCAGGGACTGCAAATTCTGTTTCTCAAATCAGACTCATCTCTCTCTCTCTCTCTCTCTCTCTCTCTCTTTAATCACTGCCTGATAATCTGTCATAAGATCCCTTCTTATAAAAGCTTTTGGGCCATGCCAAAAGAGAAAGTTTAAGTTACTAGAGGTGTACATTCAACATGGATTTAATGACTGCTTCCTTTTTTTTCTTTTTCTTTCACTCTGCCATTCCTTTTGCCGTACTGATGCATTAATAAGAAAATTATTAAAGTTTATGGATGCATTAATAAGAAAAGTATTGTTTATTTTAGCCAAAATCATTCCAAAATTTGAAAAAGAAACCCAAATTTGACATTAAGGCAAAAGCTTTCATTTATGGTAGCTGTTATAGTTCTGTAATCAAACTCATCTGATTTTGAAAGTTATTAAGCCACAGACCACATTCATAACTTGCAGCCCACCGTTATTGTATCCTATATGAAAAGCAGAGGTAATTTCCCCCATCATACTTTTTTCTTAAACCACAGCCTTACTAATAACCAAAAGAAAAAAATTTACTCACCCTTCTTACGTTTTCCAGACTCTGTTTCTAGAGGAGATTTCCTACATGGTACCTATGGGCATCGTACCTGACATATTCTGAGTTTTTAAAATAATGAACACGGTCTTTTCAGAAATGGCTTAAGAACTGTTAGGAAATAAACCCCCCAAAACCTAGCATTTTAGGAAATGTGTACAGATTTAAGGAGATTCCGAAGATCTGTTCTGTAACCTTGCTTCTGGTAAATGAGTGTTTCATGGCGGGCAACACCCATTTTGTAAGAAGACTCCAACAAGGTTCTCAAAATTTCTGATATGCAAACTATCTTAAAGAGACAATGATTTCTGATTCTAGGGAGGTGTGCCACCCTACTTTCTGTAAAGATTCTCAGTCATCCAGGTCAGGGGTCACCAACCTTTCGGACCTCAGGGACCACTAAATTCATAATTTTAAATCCCGCAAACCACTAATATGATCTGCCTAATGACTGGGTGGGCGTGGCTAGATGGTCATGTGACTGGGTGGGCATGGCCAACTTGATGTCACTCGCGTCGAGGGGCACCTCGCCAACCTCTACTTACTCCTCCTCTGCCAAGCACTCCTTGCCTCCCTGCCCAGGCTCCTTAGGCCCCCAACAGGAAGCAGTGGTTGGAGCTAAGCAGCCACCACTAGAAAGAATTGGCAAAAAATCTGGCTCAGTTCAAATTGGATCTGACTGAGAAGAAGGCTCAGCAGAAGCACCTCACTGAGGACTATGAGCATCCGCTTTCCAAGCAGAGGGAAGACCTGTGGGAGTGCAAGGCCAGGTACCGGCCCCTGGAGGCTCAATGGGCTGAGATGGTCAACCAGTTCTAGGCCATGATGCAGTCCCACTGGAACAAGGCCCTCCAGCTCTTCGCCATGAGCAGCACATCCCTCCAGCCTTCACCCAAAGCCCCGTACCAGGAGGCTGAAGCAGACCCCAAGTCAGAATTTCTGCTCCCTTCCAACCCACACAAAAAGACACCGAAGGGGGAGACTCTCTGTAGCAACAGAAACGTTCACTGCACATATCCAGCCCAGGGGACGTAGTCTGAGGACCCCTGATTTAGTGCAACATGAAAAATGCAAATAATTTTTCTGCTGACCACCAAAATTTTCTCATGGACCACAAGTGGTCCACGGACCACCAGTTGGTGACCTCTGATCCAGGTCATGGTTGTCCCAAAGGTGCTTTTTCAGGAAGCAACTGGACTTTCTTGTTTTTTCTTTGAAGACGTTTCGCTTCTCATCCAAGGTGCTTCTTCAGCTCTGACAGGATAGTGGGGAATGAACACCCTTTGAATGGGGTGGGAGTAGGAATGATTTCCAAAGAAAAAAATTGCAGACTACAAGAACCAGGAATGCTACTCAGGTGACCCTGAGGACACAGATAAACCTCCAAGTGCTTCAACGACCCTCTAAAAGGATGCAAATGATTAGCTGTCTGCAAGGAATATAAATCCTTCCATTCCCCACTATACTGTCAGAGCTGAAGAAGCTTCTTCGATGAGAAGTGAAATGTCTTCAAAAGAAAAACAAGAAAAGCCCAGTTGCCTCCTGAAAAAGCAACTTTGGGACACCCTAATTCCAGGTAAGGTTAAAAAGCAAGTTAAAGGAAAGAAAACAGGTGTTTCAACCTACCAGGTAAAGTTCAGTCCCCCCCTCCCCCCAATTTGAGATACTCTTTTGTACCATATTATTTTCAAGACCCGGCAAACTCAAATTATGTTTTATTTTCAAAACTTTTCCTAACTATGCCTATTTAAAATTTGTAATTTTTTTTTAAATTGCCTAACAAGTGCAGATCTCTGTTAGGTTGCTGAATCATACTAAAGATGTTCCCATAGCACTTTTATTATAATTTCAGGATCCTTCTTAAGAGTTCAGAATTATTGCCTAAATTGGAATTTTAAAAGAAAACACAGCTGTTGTTTTCTTTAAATGAACTGTAAGAGTGATGCATCTTGCTGAAATAATACCTCCCTTCACAGTGACATGCAAAATAGAAGCTTTGCAAAAGACCACCCGAAATTGTGAACTGAATCTCTAAATCATCATGCATTTAGCACTTTTTACATTGCATAGTTCTAGAGTTTATGTTCATGCAATTAGTCTTCATGGTGTTCTACAATTACATATTACATTTAGCAAATTTCACCTTTCCAGTTTTTCACCAAATATCTACCTCCAATTTAATTGGGTAAGAATTTATATTAATAATAACAACTATAGCCATCTCGAATTTCCTCTGGGTAAAAAGACAGGATATAATTGAAAAATGAATGAATGAATGAATGAATGATTAGCTGTCATGCTGTGTCATGATAAAGTCCTGTTTGTCCTTTGTTCCTCTCATGTTATCTACTTTAGCCTGTACTATACCTTAAGCACAACAGCCAATCATTGCTACACATCATTTTTGTATAAAAACTTGGAATTTAAGGAACATTTAACAGATAAATGCCACAATGCATCCTTGGAGGATGGGACTGCTTATAAAATATTGTAACAATGTAACTGTCTCCAGTGAAATAACCATAAACCTGCTTTTATGAAATTATATAGACAAGCAATACTATTTTCTTGTCAAATAACTGTGTAGCAGAGAGTTAAAACCCACCCCTCTCCTAGAAAATGAAATATTTCATTGCCCTTCATTGCATCACCCAGCAAGATTCAACCTAATTTAACACACAGACAATCTAAAAAGCTAGCTATGACCTCTGACAGCAACCAATCAGGATTCTCTTCCTGCGCCCCAGAACTTCCTGAGAAAGTATAAAACCCAGGGACTCTCAGCATCTTTTCCCTTTCTTCGCCCAAGATCTCCAAGGCATGTGATCCTGTTCATCAATCAACCTTCTTTCCAAGCAACTTCCATGAATCTAAGTGTCTTTTTTCCCACTTGGAACTGAATCCAGAAGGATATTTCTTCCAACATTACGAAGCAGATATTAAAGAATGAAACCTACTGCAAATTAAAACTTTTAAAATATAGACTGCATATAAGCAAGTACAAAATACCCTTCCAAAACCATGTTAACAATACACCTCTTTGCAGTTTCTTCCCACGGTACTCAATGGGACTCATAAAAAGGAGGAAAAGGTAGGAATTAAACCTAAATGTTTCCATTTATTTATATACTTTATGCTTAGGAGGGCACCAATTACCTACCATAATCAATTCTGAATGCTTGATTATAATTATTTTCTTGATGTGATAGTGCATACCAATCAGAATGACAGTTAAAGCCAGAAAAGAGAAAAATATAATTGCCAATATAAGTATAAACATCTGTGTAGCTATCAACACATACTGATAGCTATTTAGCAAGAAGTACAATGCTAAAAAGAACCATATTATTCACATTGGAACACTTTACAGTTTGCATTATTAATTGAGTAATCAAGGCAATATTATCCACCCACATTCTTTCTACAAACAAATGGTCAGGTTATTTAAAGTCTGGTCTTCTGGCACTTAAAACCAATATACTTATTATCATATAGTCTTTGTGTCTGGTAGGTGGATTGAAACTGTTGCTTTTGCTTCAAGAAACTATTATACTGCAAGTGCCCCTGAGGAAATATTTTGGAAGGATATTTAAAGACCTGCTATACCTCCATGAACATTGAAATAATGGGAAAACTTCACAACTATCTTGAAAAAGCACAGACAAAAGTCTCCTCAGAATTAAACAGTTGTTTCATAGATTGCCTCCAAACTATTCAGTTCCTATAAAAATTTTCAGGATTCATTGAGCTTCACAATTCCGTATCAATTAGCCAGGCTACTATAGTAGCTGCTCTCTTTGGGAGATTTTTATTAGCATTTATTTCTGAAAACAAAGATGTGCAGTTGAAAATCAGCTCTCCTCCTCTTTTTTTTCTTTTGAAATAAGTTTACCCAGCTAGACCGCAACGAAAACTTCTAATTCAATAGCTATACAAATACAGATGAGACTGTTAAATGTGCTCTATCAGCACTGTCTCCACCAGCATGTATTTGAATATATACGTGCGTGTGTATGTATATATGTACATTGTATTCGTTTATTTAGCTTCCCACAACAGAGATTCTCAGCAGAACAAGAAAGCATCCATGGTGTAAGTATGATTACATAGCAGTAAGCAAAAAGGTCTTTAAAAACTGAAACACAGGTAAAATTATAAAACAATCAGTAGCAACCTTCATGTCAACTAATAGCATCTATCAATCAAAGACTCTCTTAACATTTCTGTTTTTAATGATTTCCTGAAGCCTAACAAGGATAGGAGCACCAGGGGACTCTGTCTAGAGAACAAACCCCCCCAAAAAAACATCATCAAGAAACAAGGTCGACACAGTATGACTACAGTCACATATCACTATATGATAATTATAATTTGGAAAGGCATCCCACCACTCCAGGCCACATTGCTTTGCCTCTTCCTCTCCCAGCTTTCATGGTCAAGTGCTAGAACTTGAGTTTTTAGTTCATGGTGAGTTTGCATACAAACCAAAGGCATCATTTCATAGCTAATAGCAATCCGTTGTGTCTCCTAATCTGAAGAGTTGGCAAAGATGTATTCATGGAATCCAAAGAAAGGACAAAGTAGAACATGAAACAGCAATATGTGGGTGAAAATCTCTGTGCTGATGTTGCAAATAAAATCTTGATAAAAGAAAACATAAAAACAATCTCTATTCCCTTTAACAGAATTCTAACATCTCACAATTTATTAACCATTTGAGTTTGCAGATTATTTCTCGTCTATAGAATGCTTCTTGTGCTGAAAGCCACAAAGGTGTTTTCAGGCACAACCTGGGTTTATATCTATAGGTAGTCCTCAATTTACAGCTATAATGGAGCCTGGAATTTCAATTGTAAGTTGAGGCACTATGAGGCCAACCTGATTTTATGAGTTTTTTGTAGCGATTGTTAAACAAATGCTGCAGTTGTTAGTATGAACAACCATACTACTTTCCAACAAAAAGTCACAGGGAGATGACACCTTTGGAACTCAGGAGCCAGGCCATTAAGTACCTTTTGGGCAGGTCCACTGTAACTTCAAACCGTCACTAACTGACAAATCATTAAGCGAGGATTACCTATAGTCCATATTCTCAATATGGCATGTCTAACATAGTTATTTGTGAAATCTATATTAATCTTAGTTTTCGCATACCACAAATATCTGTGCCACTCAAATCTTGGCTCCTGTTTTTCTAACTCTAAAAGGCTTCTATTTCTTAGCAGCACCTATTTCTTTAATCCAAGCCAACAACAGCTCCTTATATGCTTGTGCCATGCCAGCTTCTTGAACATACCTGCATGTGTCCTGGCTGCACTTTTTGCACACCCGTTACCTGCGTCACACACTCCCCAATCCACACTATGCCTTTTACACACACCCTCACATCCTCTTGTAATTTCAATATCATTTTTTCTTTTCATAATTTGTATGCCAACCACTTCTCTGGTTTATTTCAAAGGGTTTTTTTGTTTTGCATAATTCATTTTTATTTCCATTGATTACTATTAACATAGATAATTGTTGCTTTAGAAGCTTAATTTGTTGAGAAATACCTATCATCTCTAGAAACAACTTTAATTTCTTTTTTTCTTTTTGTCTCATCCAAAATAGCTTGTGTTTTCTCTTGCCTCTTCTTTTTGGAGTTCACTATTATGTTGTATAAAGTAGCCTCTTATGAAAGCTTTGCTTGAGTCCCAAACCATTCTTACATCTTACACCCTTAAGATTATTTTCAAAAAACTCTTTTCTTTTTACAGTCCCCCACTATTACTTCTTTCTGTAATAGCATTTCGTTTAACTTCTAGCTGAAGGAACTGGGTTTTCATTTATAAACCAAACTTACTGGATCTGAAAAGGTCTTTGGTAATATCTCTACTTTATGCACCTTATTAGTCAAATCAAAACATGTATATTATTGGAAAAGATATGTATATTTTAGAAAAATAAATGTATTATCTTGAATACCATACCAAGCTCAAAATTGCCCATCAAGTTTTTTTAAAAAGACAATGTAACTTGCATAATTTTAATTTTTTTCTTAATTTTCCTAGAATTGAGAAAGAATTTTGGTTGAGTTTCAGAGCAATTCCAAAGGATTTTGGTAAAGATGTTAGAGATAAGGTTATCAAACATTATCTGTTTTTTTAATGGGATGAAGAGGTACTGAGGCAGAAATTGACAAAGTTTATAAAATAAGTACAAGATTTCCAAAATTAAAACTGTTCCAAGGGATATCCTGATCAGAAAGAAGATAAGAAGATAAGAAACAAATTCTGCATGGCATTTTAATACAAAATTGAAGATGTAAAAAACAGAAGTAATTGTGCTTAAAGAGTTTCCAATTAGAATACTGCATAAGAGAAAAGAACTTATTTCTGACTAATAACTTTCGTTTAATGTTATTTCTGATAGATTCATAATCTAAGAAAATCAGAAATTGTAAATGTAGGCTAAGTAGAACCATCCAAAGATAAAAGTTCTCAAATTAAGTACACTTCATTATCATTCTGCATTTATTCAGTTTTTTGCTCTATCTGCTCCCTATCTCTGATATATGCCTACATTTAAGCAACATAGTACAACATTTCCATTATTTCTTCCCACTGTATTTGTTCTCCTTTCAAAAAAGTTGTCTGACATTTGTTTTGTAATGGAATATTCAATATTGCATGGACTTTGGCACCATATTTTCACTGCTAAGTCAATTTAGCTGTACAGAGCTGAATTCTAAGGAGGGTAACAGAAACTGCTAGAAATGAAGTAGATCAAAACAAAAGAACTCAGTAAGACTTCACAGAATCCAGCGTCTTTCAGAGTGTGCTTGAAGATGAAGCTGCTGAAGAGGCATCAAAATGTATGCACGCAAACATGCGTGAGCACACATATACACACAAAATTACAGTAAATACAAGATAAATTAATCATTATGCCTACACAAGGCTTCTTGCTGAACGCAGCATTCCCCACTCTGGGGCCTTTGGCTGTCATCACAATTGCTGAATCTGTTCATTTAATATTGATTTAATCCAGCAGTGAAAGTCTATGATAATAAAGTATTGGATAAGTCCTAAGAAAAATACAAGGCAAAGCTTCAGATTGAGAGGAGCATAATAACATAACATAAAGTAGTGACTAGATTCATCTGATTAAACTCTAGGCCAGTCAATTTAACAATTTAAAGGCTGTGCACCTTTTATTTCAGAAAAAATCTTACTGACTTTAATGAATATTATTCTCTAACAAGTGTCTTCAGTATAATTTTAAAATGTTCAGCTAAAGTCTGCAGAATTACATACCAGTATTTTAAAAATTAATATAATACAAAGTAATACAACAAAATGTTTTCATATTTCATGAAATATCTTTTCAACGCCAGCACAGCCCATGACATACTCACAATATCTAATAATAAGCTATAATGTGATTTATCTGATTTTCGCTTAGCATGTCATATGAACTCAGAAAGTCACGGTTTACCCTCAGAGAATTTCAAACAAATCCTGGTTTATCACAATGTGAGAATCCAATGAAGATTCAAGTCTGCATCATCCTAAAAATCACCGCAAACAAGTCAGTCTGTAAAAACTCTGATGCTAAAGCCTTATTCTGGCAATTTATTCTTCACTAACACAAAGTTCCTTCTGGCTGCCCATATGCTTTTCCTCAGGAGTTGCCATTTACCTGGCAGAATTCTGGATGGCTATCGCTGGTGTTGGCAGTACTGTGGTTAGTCTCCCTAACCCTTTTGGTTCTGTCACTGCCATTTCCAGCATTGCTACCATTATCACTAACTATCTTAGCTTCTTCCACCAGAAGAGGCTGATTATCCATGGCCTGCCAGTATCGGAGCTCTTCATGAAAGTATATCTTGCCCTTGTCTCTTCTCTGGTATATTACTAAAGCCTTCTTCTAGGGCTTATTCAACAAAACATCATTAAAACAAACTTAACCCTAACCCTAACCATGCAACCTAGATTAAGAAAACCGTGTTCCTTCTCTCAACAAATACAATTGTTAAGAATTCTTCATCTATAAATATATGTTTGCCAAGAATAGATGATCCAAAGCATTTTCTGTATTAACCTCACAGAAAATAGATGGACAGATGAAATGGGCAAAGGCATTGTCTGATGAACACCCTATCCAAGAATATTTACTTACTGCTTCTATTCTTCCTTACCAAAAAAAAGCTCTTTTATTTAGACTTTGGAAAGAAAACGGCATTTGATATTTTCTTTATTTCAAGTATGTCTACATACAGTGCTGCCAACTATAATTCGAAGTTCCTTCACTGTGTATTTATTTACTTACTTAAAATTTTCCTTTCTACGCACTTCAAGAGGTTTAAATGAAGATCTTCCTTCATGTTATCCTCATAATTTTATGAGAATAAAATTCTCATAAAACTCATGGACTGAGAGAGAGTGACTAATATTAAGAAATTCACCCAGTGAAGACAGCCTTGAATCTGGGCTTCCCCCGTCCTGGTCTAACACCTACACAATTGATTTCAGCTTCAGTTGGTAGGGAGAAAAGATAAAAACAAATGTTACAGCAATGTTAAAACTAGCAAAGTAGTAGTACTTTCAGAATATAATCAACATCATTAAAGGCACGTACAGTAGTCCTCAGTCATCTGCCAATCCATCTCTTGTCTACAAAATCTCAAATCACAATAAATTAATTAGTCTTGAAATGTGCACAAGACTTTTTACAAGACAGATTCAGCATTTTTAAATTGTATCAATATATAATTTACATTTGGTAAAGCCTTTTTGAATGCAAAAAGAACTAGAAGGCATATTTTATTTTATTTTTACTGTGAATGTTTTAGTTATGAATGTTTTTTAATCTGACATTATTGTTTTTGTCTTCAGAGCTATTGAGGGTGATAATAAAAGAACTAGAAAGGAAGTCTGGAGTAATGTAATGCAACATTCTGAATGAATGAGATCCATGAAAGCATTGTGTTGTGTGACATGAATGGATACATAGAAACAAAATGATAGAAAACAGAAAAAGCAATTGGGCCATTCACAGACCCACAATAAACAAGAATGTTGACTAGTAAAAATCTGCTTAGAAAAATACCTGTTTCAAATACATGATTTAACGCCTAAATTTGTTTATGTGTTATCTGGTGAAGCAATAAATATAAATCTAAAAGCAGATTAATGTGACTGTTTACAATAAAGGACAGAGATAATTACAATGAATATAAAGGGGATGAGGGGTCCTGAATGTGAACAGAACATGATTTGGTGCTGTCAAACCAAATTACTAGAAAAATGGACATTAAAAATGAAAGTGAAAGAAACTGAAGTGAAAGTATGAGTACAGCATGTAGAAGCACTAGAAAACAGATTAATCTTTCAATAGAATAAGTGCAAACTGGGCATAAGAAAAAAATGTCAACACTGCTTGGAACAGAATGAAAAAAGTGTGAATTATCACAGTAGTGTATAGAGTTATTTAGCAAAAAGAATGAAAAGAAATGCTTGGAAAAATTATAAGGCACAAGTGTGAGAAAGAAAATACATATTTGTTGATTTGGAGAAAGTATAGGCAACAGATGAACTAGATAATAATAAAACAATGAAAAGTTTTGTTACACGAAAATGAGAGATATGTCAAGCAAAATAGAAAACTGACTGAAGCTGCGTACTTAAGAAGCATGTATAGCTGAACAAAGAAGGACCAGTACAAATAATAATAATAAGTTGACATGGTTCGAAGTCATGTAGAGCAAGTGAATGAGAAACAAAAAGCAAATATACACATGAATGAAGAGTGCAAAACAAATACAGCAAAGGAAAAGTGAATGAGTGGAGAGAAACCAAAAGACCAAGAAAGTCAAGGTTCTCAATGAATTCCTGAAAAAAACAGATGAGAAATTAACAAAACAAAACAAAATGAAATGTATGAATTGATAAATAGATATAATCAAAGCAAGAATTGTTGCAAGGATGGAAAAATATGTAGAAGTGCAATAAAAGGTGTGGGTATAAATTGTAGGTGTTTCATCACTGGAGGTTTTTAAGATTGGACAGTCACTTGTCTGAAATTGTATAGGATCTCCTGCTTGAGCAGGGGGCTGGACTAGAAGACCTCCAAGGTCCCTTCCGGCTGTATTCTGATTTTGATTCTTTATTTATCCCACACTTTTAACTTCTTCAGTTTACTATTTGTTATTCCTTTGATGTGTTTTGCATAACACCGCTTATACACACGTACACACATATACATATTATGCATATATTCTGACCTGCGAGATGCCCTGAGAGCATTTCATTTGTGTAAGGTAAGGAATATCAATTCCTTCATTAAATTAAACGACCAACAGAGCTCTTTGAATTGCAATGCTGGCTCCAGACTTGTCAAAAACACAGCCAATTCTTTCTCTTCGGCAGATTCTTCACAATTAGGGCCCTTGGACTCCTAACGTCGGAGTCCTAACCATGCCTCCATCAGTCCTCAATTTGGGGGGGGGGGTCCCTGCAGCACCACTCATGTAGCACCCCTGAGCTGCCTAAAACGGGAGCAACATTGCATTTCGACTGTACCATTTTGCAAGAAAGGGGGGGAGGAACACTTTCTTCTTCTCTAAAACCTTTCTTCAGACAGTCTCCAAAACGTAGCATATTTACCCACGCACACAATCCCTTCATCAGTTATAGTATGATACCTCTCACCCGCCCCACTTGCCTTTTGAGCTTAGCTCTCCCTCCTGACGCCGCCGCAATATTAAGTCAATGGCTCCCACGATCCAGAAGCGATCGCTTTTTTGAAGGGGAGAACGAGGCTGCTTGTTTTCCTCTTCGATCGCCTTCGTCAATACATTTCCTACATTCTTCACCTCCAAGATAGCCGCAGATGGTTCGATCCCGAGTTAGCAAGCCAACCCACAAAGTCTCTGCTCCCCTCTTGCTTTCCCTACTTTCCCTCGCCCGCCGCCGGTTCCTTCAAAGCGTCTTCGGTCATTTCCGAAAGCCGACAGCGGAAATAGTCGAAAAGTGGTCGGGAGGGGACGAAAAAGAGTACGGGAAAAGACGAGTGTGAACGGAAATTACCGAACGGGAAGATAAGACAGGAGGGAAATCCACAGACAGGAAAAAGAGACTGGAAGACGATCGGCGGATAATGAGAACAGCTGACTCTCTTCGGAATCCGAACCCTCATCCCCGATTTTTCCCGTATAGACGAAACTTAACTTTCCCGCCCCAAATATCAATTCCGTACGGCTTGGCACCTTTATATCACAAATACTTTACGGACAAAAACCAAATAAATGGCAATTTATGGCAATTGTTTGATTTTTTTTTCTTTTACATAAGATTTGATGCATTCCTTTGCAAATAACAATCATTCTTTTCTTCATACGCTCTGGCCAATTTAGAAGCCTCCATTCTGATATTGGGAATTGGGTATGTCTAGTTTGATGAAAAGGACTAAGGGTGACATAATAGGAGCGTTCCAATATCTCAGGGGCTGCCACAAAGAGGGAGTCAAGCTATTCTCCAAAGCACCTGAGGGCAGGAAAAGAAACAATGGATGGAAATTAATCAAAGAGAGAAGCAATCTATAATTAAGGAGAAATTAACTGAAGGTTAGAACAGTTAATCAGTGGAACAACTTGCCTTCAGAAGTTGTGAATGCTCCAACACTGGAGGTTTTTAATAAGAGATTGGACAACCATTTATCTGAAATGATTAGGGTTTCCTGCTTGAGCAAGGGATTGGACTAGAAGACTTCCAATGTCCCTTCCAACTCTGTTATTCTGATAAATGTATCTGGTTGCTTGCTTCAAAGAAGCAAGGTTGATAGTGAAACCAGTCTTCCTATCTGATAATGCATTATAAAGGAAGGAGCAGAAAGTAAACTTTTCAAGCCAAAGGGATGGTCACATTTCCCAGCATTTTAATCTAGCTATCACCACCATGGAGTTGTGGGTGGTTTCTGAGGTTGTTTGTTTGCAAATGTTTTATTACCTAAGTAGGTAATATTATGCTGCCTAGTTGGGTAATAAAATCTCTACAATACAAGCAAACAACCTCAGAAAGCACCACAACTCCACAGTTCAACCGTGATCCACAAATAGTCTTCTATTACCCTACCATGTTTAATTATCCTTTGGAGAAACACACAACTGCTTAAAATCCAAGGGGCAAATCTTGAAGCAGCTCAGCTTTGATTTCCTTAACTCAAAGCAACAGGTAGTCTAATAATAAATTGTCAGCTTATACAGCTATGTGAGAGAAAATTTCAGGGAATACACTGGTCAGGTTCACATATTATGTCAAGATGAAATCAAACCACATTATGACTTATCAGAATGTATAAGTCCAACCGGTAAATGCAGATATAAAATTATGTTGCTTTAGAAACATCACCATCAATGTAAGAGTCACCACCTGTCTTTTGTACCTGCAGCATTTAATCACATGTGCCTATTCCAGGTAACATGTATACAAACATGGGTTGTCTAAATGACACATTTATAATGTTATTTCATTCTTGTTCATAAGATGTTGGACAACCATTTGTCTGAAATGGTATAGGGCTTCCTGCCTGAGCAGGGGGTTGGACTGGACCTCCAAGGTTCCTTCCAACTCTGTTATACTGTTACTGTTAAAATCCCCAGCCTTTGGTCAAATAGCTGCCCTCTGCTATTCTAATTAAAATTCCCACTGTGAAACTGCTGGTTGGAATTATGTAATACAATAAATCCCAAGGAAACCACTTAAAACGATTTGTGTATTGCACACATGGCTCATGTGTATTTGAGGGCTGATTAAGACATAAGCACTAGGCTGCACAATATATTAAGCTAAGCTAACATGGGACTTGGTATACTTATCCTTTGGAGAAACACACATCTGCTTAGATCTTAAATCTTAGGCTCAGATCTTGGATCTTTGAACCTAGGCTCACCATGCTGTAGGGACCAATCACTGTCTTTTATATGTGTGCGAATCAGGTTAGCACATTATTAAGCCATAAATTGGTTTGTTTAGTCATTGCATGTTCACAGCAATTTTGTTTTGTCAGCTCACAATTGGGCTTTCTACTGTAGGTGTTCTAAATGGCTAGTATAACATTTAAGTTATTTGTCCCTCTTGCCATATACAGCTGTGGCAGAAAACAAGAGCAGAATTTTCAGAGGATTGCTCCTTCAGGATCAGAGCACTGGCTTTGCTAGAAAAAAGGCTCAGAGTATCTTTCTCAGCTTTTCAGATGTCTAACATTCCCAAGCTTTACAATCAGTATGAGTACTGGCCCTGCTGCCTGGATAGGATAAAAACTGAATACATCTGAAGAGCAATAGATGGTGAAAAGCTGGGATAGAAAATACAAGGCTAAAGAAAGAAATGGCTATGACGTGGTACTTCCATAGTCCTGAGACACCTGGAGATAAAAAGATGGTCCTGCTCATCTATTATATTCCCATTTATTTACTTTTTTCCCCTAAACCAAACATCCCAAACATTCTAACTTAACTTCAGATATGGAGGAACATGAATGTTTCCTTCATTAGACAAGTTTCCCATTATTCTGCTTCACTCTCTCTTACATTTTGTTAATCTCATATTCTGTTTCAATGCCCCCAGAAACATAAAAGCAAAAGAAAGAAATAGTCTTTTTAATCCTAGCCTCTGCAGTAAGTGCTTTTCAGCAACCTCTGCACAGCTGTTGTCACACTGAAGTAAGAAATTACACTGGAGAGAATCTTGTGCTATATTGAAACTAGCAAACCTATTATTATACACCTATTAAAAGAGATTAAAAATCAGTCTGAACTCCCATTTTCTGCAGAACCTACACGTGCATATACCAGTAGATGAACATTCAACAAAGATGGCTTATTTTAACATCCCTTAAACACCTTCCTGTATTCACCGTCTCCTATAGTGCTTAACAACTTATGGGCCAACTGGGAGGACCGGAATTAAATAAAAATATTACATTGATGATACCAAGCTCTCTTTCTCTGAATCGTCTAATGCAGGGGTGTCAAACTAGGGGCTCATGGGCTGGATGCGTCACGTACAAGCCACGCCCACCCCAGCTCCACAAATGGGGAAAACATCACAAAATGTCATGTGACAGCAACATTATGCGGCAAGTTTGACACCCGTGTTCTAATGCAATATTGCAATAAATAATTATAGAATAACAGAATTGGTAGGGTCCTTGAAGGTCTTCGAGTCCAACCCTCTCTTCAAGCAGGAAACCCTATACCATTTCAGATAAATGGTCATCCAATATCGTCTTTAAAAAATTCAGGGTTGGAGCAACTTACAACTTTCAGAGGCCAGTCATTCCACTGATTAATTGTTCTCACAGTCAGGAAATTTCTCCTTCATTCTAGGTCGGTTCTTTCTTTGATTAGTTTCCATCCATTGCTTCTTATTCTGCCTTCAGGTGCTTTGGAAAATAGGTTGAGCCCCTTTTCTTTGGAACTTAGATATTGGAACACTGCATCATGTCAGCCCTAGATTTTCTTTTCATTAAACTAGACATTCCCAATTCCTGCAATCATTCTTCTTTTGTTTTAGCTTCCAGTCTCCTAATCATCTTTGTTGCTCTTCTCTTTGCTCTTTCTAGAGTCTTAACATCTGGATCCCTATTGAAAAAATCTTGAATATGACAATACAAATGTACAAGATACACATTTTTCTAAAAAGAAAAAGAATGGAAATTTTTTGAATGGTTGTTCCAGCAAGAGAAAATGCAAGTGAAACAGTGTTTTTTTTTTGAGTAGTGAGAAAATCTGAAGTTCTTAGGAAAACTCTCTCATTTTAATAGCAAGATATTCAAAGTGAAAAGTACAAATTATTTTCAAATAACTATTGATTTCATAATTATCATTTGGCTGGCTTGATGTCCCTCAGATTATAATATACATTATAGAGGTTTATTACTCAAATGTAATTTTTACAATAATTTCAGATCCATTTATGCATGTGTGTTTGTGTGTGTTATGTCTATGTAAATATACCAAATGCTGACAAAATAAGTGATCAGGATCAATTTTATTAATATAATAAACTTATTTCTAAAATCAGAAAACTGATAATCTGAATTTTTGAGAGGCCCTTCAAATTGTGAGATCCTAAACTATAGCTTGTTTAGCTTATACCTAAATCTGGCACTGTCTGAATGGCCACAGTCCAGTTGTGTTTTGTTGCGATGTTTCACCAGCAGCTATGGCTGGCATCTTCAGAGGAAAAATGAGCTGCTGCTTTATAGTGTATCTCCCAACATTCACACCAACTGAAAGCCTATGCTGGTATGTTTGTCAGGACCACTTAAGAGTTTACACTACAGTTTTCCTTGTGTCTTCTACTTCAGAACTATAAGACATCATGGTACCATTTTCAGATGAATGTGAGGGAGTTCTGGGGACTTGAAAGTAATCACATCTCCTTAAAAAACAATTAAGTACTGTCCATCATGACATGTACTACTGTTGCTAACCTCCTGTTCCTTGTTAATGTACAAGTTTATATAAAGCAGGGACAGGCAAACCTGTCAATATTACAATTAGTTCAATTTCTTATTTTTTCAACCGTAAGGTTTTTTCAATTCCTTTCCACAACAGTTTGTGATTTTAAAAAATCTAGACAATAGTGAACATATGCTTGTGCATTTTTTTAAAGAACTCCACCGACAAATTCAGAAGAGAGCAGATTGCTGTAAAATGCAAAGCAATTCATTTGCCTCCCGTTGATTTTCTGAAATACACCTCTCCATAGTGATAGAATCATAGCATGGAAGAAGGGTTGGAAGGAACCTTGGAGATCACCTAGTCCAGGGATGGCTAACCTTTTTGCCGTTGCGTGCCAAAAGCAGGGGGGAGCGCAGGGGGTCGAGCGCGCGCGTGCCCACACACATAATTCAATGAGCCCCGCCCCCATGCATCCACACACAAACCTTCCCACACGACCCTTGCTTTTGGCATGTGATGGCCCGGTGGGCCCAGTAGCCTGTTTTTTGCCCTCCCCAGGCTCCAAAGGCTTTCTAGGAACCTGGAGAGAGCGAAAATGGTCTTCCCCACGCACCTGGAGGCCAGAAACGGCCCGTTTCCTGATTTCTGGTAGGTCCGAAAGGCCCGAAAATCAGCTAGCTGGTATACACATGCATGCTAGAGTTGAGCTAGGGCAATGCTCGTGTGCCCACAAATATGGCTCCGCGTGCCACCTGTGGCACGTGTGCCATAGGTTCGCCATCACGGACCTAGTCTCATGATGGCGAACCTATGGCATGCATGCCACAGGTGGCACGTGGAGCCATATTGGTGGGCATGCGAGCTCAGCTCTGGTGCGCATGTGCACACCAGCCAGCTGATTTTCTGGTTTTCTGGGCCCACCGGAAGTAGGAAAACAGACTGTTTTTGGCCTCCAGAGGGCCTGGGGGGTGGGGAAGGCCTGTTTTTCGCTCTCCTCAGGCCCCTAGAAAGGCTCTGGAGCCTGAGGAGAGCAAAAAACGGGCCTTCCGGTCCCACTGGAAGTCAGCAAACGGGCCATTTCTGGCCTCCAGAGGGCCTCTGGAGGGGTGGGGAAGGCCAATTTCGCCCTTCCCAGGCTCCTAAAAAGCCTCTGGAGCCTGGGGAGGGTGAAAAACGGGCCTACCATGCCCACTGTGCCATCACGTGCCAAAAGCGGGGGGAGTGCGGGGGCACATGCGCATGTACGGGGGCAGGGCGCATAGAATTATGGGTGTGGGCATGCATGCGCACAACCCCCCGCTTTTGGCACGCAATGGCAAAAAGATTAGCCATCACTGATCTAGTCTAATTCCCTTCCTAGTACAATAATTTACTATTACAGTATCTCATTCAACGAAGAAAAATTGAAAAAAGCCCTCCAAATAAGGAAAGGCCACTACATCCCAAAGCCGTCTGTCTCCCTGTTGAACACCTATTGCCATTAGGAAAAATTGAAATAAATACCCATTGTAATTTAAATCCATTATTTCTTGTCCCAGCATAACAGGAAAAAAAATACCTCTTTTTTATTAACATTACAGCCCCTCAGACGCAATAAAGATATCATCGTGTCTCTCCTCGTGCCCAACTTTTTTTTCCTCCGAACTAAACATACCCACAGGGCCTCCAACTATGTTTCATAATTTTTTCCCTCAGATCCCCTTGGCTGCTGTCTTCTGGACATATTCCGAATTGTCAATGCGTGCCTAAAATATGATGTCCAGAACAACCCACACAATATTCTACAGCAATCTGACTAATGCAAAATAGAAAGGAACAAGACTGTCTCTTGATTTTGACACTGTACTTCTGTTGATATAGCTAAAAGTTGCATTTCCCTCATTTGCAGCTGAATCTTGCATCTGACTTATGTTGTTTATGTTCCATTATGATTCTTATAACATTTTGTATATACTGCTATTCAGCATGATTCCTCATCCCATACCCACTCCTTCGATTTTTCCCTAAATTTAGGACTTCGCATTTGTCATTGCTGATTTGTTATCAGCATTGTTATCTCCTCGAAGGTTTTTGCCATTCCCCTCTACATCATCTGCAAATCTGATAATCGTATTTTATAACCTCTTATTCAAGTTATAAATATGTAATACATAGAATGGAATCCTGCAGTACAGATAGACAATTATGACCACAATTGAGCCCAAAATTTCTGTTGTTAAGTGAGACATTCGTTAAGTGAGTTTTGCCCAATTTTATGACCTTCCTTATCACAGCTGTTAAGGGAATTACCGCAGTTGTTAAATTAGCAACGAAGTTGTTAAGTTGTTCCACCCTGACTTCACTTGTCAGAGGATCACAAAAGGTGACATGACAATGGGATATAGCAACCATCATAAATATGAACCAGTTGCCAATCATCTGAATTTTGATCACATGACCATGGGGAGGCACCAATGGTCATGTGTAAAAATGGTGATAAGTCACTTTTTTCAGCACCGTTGTAACTTTGAACAGTTACTAAATGAACTGTTGTACGTCGAGGACTATCTAGATACCAGTCAAAACGTCCATTCAGCTTGATATAGAATCACTGGCATATAGTATACTTTTTGGATATGATTATTTAACTATAGTAGTTCTGTATTTGTGCTACTGTTGTATCACTTAGCCCAAATGGTTTTCATCCTCTCTGCTGGAATCAATATATTTTGTTGAACATTTTACTGAAGTCAAGATAGACTATTTCACTGCATTCTTAGAGTCAGCTAAGTTACCACTCAATCAAAAAAAGGAGATCAAGTTGTTCTGGAATGATATACTCTTGATAAAACGATGTTGTTTCCTGCCAAGTACTGCATTCTTTTCTAAACTGTCATACACCAGCTTCTTAATAAGCTGTTCAGATTTTTACCGAGTTATCAGTGCCATTCTGACTCATTTGTAATTTTCTGTTTTCGCCTTCATGATGATCAAAAGAGGGCTTGACATTTGCAAGCTCCTTCAAGACTTGTTTATAATTGTTTGGTCCTAGATACTTCAAATGGTTCATTGTATCCAAATACTAGCTATTTCTCCTTATGTTGGGTTACTACAGTGCTCCCCCCTTTTCTGGGTTGTTCTCCTTAGAGTGATTTGAATTCTTGGGAAGAAGATTTAAGCAATATACGAGTTAGAGCTCTTTATCTGATAATTACCATTTTCTCTTCAAGCCAGGTGCATCTACTGATATAGACTTTTGTTGCTCTTAACTTCTCTTTCAAGCCTATGTTCCTTTTGTTCTCTATTAACGTGGTGGTAGGCCTCTTTCATTATACATCTCCTTCCTTCCTTCCTTCCTTCCTTCCTTCCTTCCTTCCTTCCTTCCTTCCTTCCTAACATGTTCTTTTAACTTCTTAGCTCATACAGAACTTCCTTCTGTATTTAGAACAGTTTCCCAAGGAGCTGCGTCTAGTGAGGCAATTATGTTCCAAGGTCTAGATTTAGGGACAACTATCCCAGGCATTGTTGAAGGTGAATTTTATAAAATGTCTAATTCAGCTATCTACTTCATATCATTATTATTTTCATGTATTTATAAAAAATAAATTTTAAAAAATATTTATTATTGCAATACATAACTCTGGAAGACTAACAGTACAGTAATTAAAATAGCATGAAAAAGAAACAACAGGGTAGATATAAACCATGGCCTAAGGGGAAAAAAACACAAATCAACACAGTCATTGCACAGGCTCAGACATAAACCTTGATCCCCAAGCATGGCAACAGAAACTTGTCTTTAAGGTCTTGTAGGAAGCTGACAGGGTCAGAGCCTGTCAGCCTTTCACAAGATCTTAAAGACAAGTTTCAACCCTTCCAGATAGTCCAGGCAAGAAACTAAAACATGAGTACAAATACTACCTTCAATGTAAGACATAGTGATGATACCTCACCCGGTGTCTCATCCCATGCCATTGGATGAACTCACCTAGCAGTTTCATGTAGATGTTAAAAAAGCAGCAAAAAGAAAAACAAACCCCAGGGCAATTCACAAAGCAAATGCTATGGGCGGGACTGTCCTCCTCCCCCATCAACACCAATAGGAACTGGCCCTGGAGGAAGGAAGTAAACCACCGCAACACATCACTCATATTCACAACTCCCAAAGTTGCTCCAAAAGGATACCACAATCAAAGGTTGCTGCTAAAATATTCTAGAATGGAAAGTGATGATGTGACAGTACTAAGTCAAACATACAATTTGTGACATTTAAAACAAATGCAATCAAAAACTATTTTAAAAACTTAAAATAACAAATGGAGTAATAGAGACAGTATACCCAAAATTCTGCTTTTCCAAAGGACCTTTTGGGTTGGTGCTTTATGTTTTTTAAACAAACAGCTTCCCATTCAAATGTACTGTTATTTCAAACTATTTCTATCGCAGGAAACTGGAGCGTTGGACTTCCCAATGAACAAATCTGATGGAAAACAATTTGCACAACCTCTAAATGGTGTCCACAGAATCTCAAAATTAAATAAAACCCCTTTAAAACTGGCAGGTACCTACTGCCTGAAAACAGTGCCATCTCTTGGCCCAGGATACAAAGTACAATACAATACGAAGTTCGCTACTTAGAAATGAAAGTCTTGCCCTCAACATTTTATTCGTTTTATTAATTTATATAGCAGTCCATTCAGCAAACTCAGGTTGGTGCACACCATAAAATAACAATAGTGTGCATTCCATAAAACCACGTAACAGAAAGGCATAAAAAGATAAACCAAAATGGAAATATGCGAACACATAAAATACTGTGAAAAATAAATACACCAAATGAGGCATACCACTCCCAGACCCAATGCCTTAGGGAAGATTCAGGCCTTTAAAACCTTCCAAAAGGTAGCCATCTGGGGCTAGCCAGGCTTTAGGGAAGCTGATGTTCCACAGGATGGGAACAGCAACAAAGAAGACATGTCTCCCGAGTCCTACTCAGGGGTGAAATGCTCCCAGATCGGATCGGATTGCCCAATCTGGTAGCGATTTTTCCCTGTGGTTTGGCGATCCAGTAGCGATCGCTGCCTGGGTGTCATTACTTCCTGGTTTTAACCAGGAAGTAATGTTTTTTTACCTTCTGCGCATGCACAGGTTTTGTGCATGCGCAGGTGTGCACATATATGTGATGCACGCACCCGCATGAGCAAAGAGAGCGTGCACATGTAGCGCATGCACTTCCGAACTGGTAAGGAAGGTAAGTAGATTTCACCCCTGGTCCTACTAGGTAGTTTTAACTAAGTGGTGTGACCTGGAGCACCCCAACGTTGTCAGATCTTATTGAACAGACAGAAATAATTAGAGATAAATAGTCCACAAGTGGCCTTGCCCTGTGCCTTGAATGGTTTTATAGGTAAGATTAACATTCTGAACTACACCTGGAAATAAAATAGTAACCAACATAGGTTGCGGAGCAGAGGTATTACACGGGCATCCCGAGGTATGTCTAATAATTAAAGGCTGCACTGAATTCTGGACCAGATGAATAATCACCAAGAGCAATTCCACATAGAGCACATTGCATTAATTCAATCATGGGATGACAAAAGTGAATGAGTGACCATGAGCATTGCTTGCTGATAGATGAATACCCCCTTTTCCCTGAAAATAAGACCCAACCGGAAAATAAGCCCTGGCATAATTTTTCCGGATGCTTGTAATTTAAGCCCCAGTTAAGATCGTCAACCAGCCAGATGCATTTAGTACCATATTTCCCCGAAAATAAAACCTAACCTGAAAATAAGCCCTAATGCGTCTTTTGGAGTAAAAGTTAATATAAGACTCAGTCTTATTTTCAGGGAAACATGGGTAGTACAGTTGGTGCAGAAGTTAAAACTATGAAGTCCTCTGAGCCATGGCTGCCACCTGCTCCTTGACCAAGAGATGTAAGTCTAGGAGAACCCTTAAATTATTTGGTGCCTTTCTACCCATCCAAAATCGAGGGGAAAACTCTGGATCCAAAGAATGTCAAAATTCACAACCAATCTGTTTTAAGGGACCTGAGTCAAATGAAGAATTATTCCATCGAACTCAGTCTATTTAAATTGAAGGTCCCAAATATAGTTTTCATTATGGTAGCTTAAGTCCTTTGAAGCAGATCCCTATGCTTATTTATTCAGAAGCAAGCCTTATGCCCTCCTGAAACCTTAACTGAAGATAACAGGATCTAAGGCTAGGATCTTAATTTACGTAAACCATATTCTGCTATCCTGTATCATCCTCCTTACCAATAAATTTATATTCTCAGTGTTGTTGGTAATCAGGACATTGAAGTTAGTCAGTGCCAAGTATGAATTCCAGCTCCATATCAACTTGTTTTATATATTTCTAAATTTTAAATCTAGTTTTCTTAAATTTCTGTTCAAACAGCAGCCTCATAATCTGGAATGATGGAAGACTGACTCTCTTATCTGTTTTACTATATTCTTAAAATAAATTCCAGCTGGATCGTTTAAAACCCAGACATCCAAAAATGTTTACCATCAAAGAGCCAAAACACAAAATCAGTGTCTACTTGGCATGGTCATGTTGTGTGATCATATAAATCAGTTCAATATTTATCAGATAAATGATAAAAAGAGTATTATAATGAAAAACAGGGTATTAACCTAATGTTTTTGAATATAAAACATATTTAAAGTTAACAACTTTTGGCAGAGAAATTATTCACCTTTTGTGAAGCTGGAAAAGTCAAATAGAGAAAACATTATGCTATTTAGGGAAACCACTGTTAGTGCCCATATTAACCGTGAACAAGCAGTATTATGCAGATGCTAGGAAACAAACGATGGAAAATCTAGAAACCAATCACTATGAAGAACAGTTAAAAACCTAGGTATGTTTACCCTATAGAAAATATGATTGATCAGTATGATCTCTAAAGTGTCACATAGGAGTGGCTATCTTCAACCCTAGGGACCACTCTGCTCATCCTATAACATTATCAAGTGGGGCTACACTTATATCCCCACATGAAAGATGCATGGAGTAGAAGTCAGGTCGTTCAGTGATAGGCCAAACTTTATACATCAGTCTTGTCCTAGAGATATATTTAGCCGTTGTTGTCTTCTTTTAAAGCAGGGTTGCCAGGAAGGGAGTAAGACTTCTTAAAATAGGAGGGAATGGTTAAGGAAGGATTATTATACATTTTCTGCCTCAAGTTATTTATAAAATTTGGTATAGTGCACCACACTAGAAAAACATGAGTTCTAGTCCTGTATTAGCCATGAAAACCAGCTGGTTGATCTTGGGTCAGTTGTTCTCTCTCTCTCTCTGTCCAACTCACTTCACAAGGCTGTTGTTGTGGGGAAAATAGGGGGAGGAAGCTATGTTGGGTATGCTTGCTACCTTGAGTTACTTGCAAAAACAATAAGGCAGGAAATAAATAAATAAAATGCGAGATTAACAAACCTAAATAAATAAAGAAAAGAAAAGCTATTGTTTATTATTGTTGATTTTGATTATGTATCGGTTATATTTTGAGATTGGTGTTTTGAGATTCCTATGCCCCGCCGAGAATTGAAATTAGGCTGATACAGAAATTGTGGAAATAAACACTTATTCCGTCTTTTTTACTTTCTCTGCAAAGAACTGGTAAAAAGGAAAAGATGAAATGGTTGAGGAAGGGGGGGAGGGGCAAGTTAAGCCAAGAGCCTCCCATCTGGAAACACCTCAGCATATGACTCAGTCAGAAAAGTATAAAAAGTTCCTTGTACTTGCTAAGCCTATAAGCAAAGCAAGGCAAACCAGAAGTTGAACGGTGAACACCAAGGGCAAAACCATCACATGATTTCATCTTGCTTATTAACTGCAGTCACAAAGCAAAGTCTGAATTGCTACTTTTATTTTTCTTCTCTTCCTCCTCAACTGTTCATCAGCTGTGGATGGAAAAGAACAAAATAAAAACAATCCAGTGGGTGCCCTATCAAGAAAGAAGGTGGGAGAAGATTCAAATAGTTTCTTTGAAAGGAGAAAAAGAGAAACCTAATGGCCATACATTCAAAAAATGTGATACAAAGGCTCTACTTCCCTGATATGCCCATCATTGATTATCATTGGTATTATTTGCTAACCATCTTATCATTACCAACCCATTCCTTCCCACAACAGCAAATTTTGGCCAGATCCCCAGAATCACTTTAGACATATCCAAATATTTAGTTGTATTGCTAGAATGTTTATTTTCATTGAGAAGATGTATATGTCTCGTACGCTTTTCATGACTCTTAAGTGGTTTAAAAATACAAGAACAATAAACCACTAAAATGCAAAGCTATACAGACAGAGTGTCAAAACACAAAACATTAATAGGCTAGTGTTCTGCCATCTCCTAAATTGTAAGAAGGAACTATTATGCTCTACTGGCAATCTGCTCCATAGCACAGGCCCTCCACGGAAAAACAGGATAAACTACTTCTTGAGATGCATTTGTAGCAAAATCCAAGAAGGTGCACCATTAAAGCAGATCCTGAGGTAGTTTGGCCTATGCCATTCATAGCTTCCTACAATTCATGAGTACCTTGACTTGGGCTCAGAAGGCAATGATGTCCCACATTTTTCCTGAAAACTCAAATTGGCATACTTAAGATTTCTGCCCTAGTTTTAGGCCTGTGAAGTAGGTCAAGAGAAAGTAATTGGCTCAAGTCACCCAACTAACTCAAAATCTATACTTTCTTCTTTCAGAGCATATCTTCTGTTTCAAAAATGAAGAAATTGAGACTTCCCTAGGTAGGAGCTCTGTTATCTGTATCGAACCAATTTTCATAAACTGCAATCAACAATGATCAGGATGGGAGGTCTAGCCAAACATATGCAGAAGGCTGGTTTGATTACACAAAAGTTGGCTGCTCTTGGAAAATCTTGAACTGTCTTTTCCCCAAGTTCTCATTTAGGAGCCAACTTCTTGGCTCTGCTCTTCAAGATCCTTTGAACTGAACTTTCCAGACCCACATATGGAAACTTCAGAAGAAAAGAATGTGTGCCATCCCTCAACCCCACCATTGGAAATTGTTTTGTAGTCTTTGGATCCCAGCCCATTATTTTCTCTTTGGTTACAGACTGTTGTATCAGCCTATATCAGGATTCAAACACAGGCATTTGAAGAAACCTCTATACATCCAGACATATGGAAATGATTGGAGACCCAGCATATACTGTAACTTTCTATATGGTTCTCCTCCTCTCTTATGACAGACTGAAGAAAAAATGTACCACAGATTTCTTTGAGGTAGGCTTTAATGAAATCCTCTTCTTTGCTAAGATACCTGCCTAAACACACTAAAAGCTTTCTTTAACATTTAATTCTCCATAAAGCATCTGAAAAAGATGGTTGCATTTTAATTTGGAGCAGGAATGGAGGTACAGCTTCCCCTGTCTCTTTTTATGTCTCCCAAGATCTTCCCACCAGAACAGCATCTAACAGCAATGCCGTTGCCTGCCAATTGTCTATGAAAAATAGGCAGTTTTGTGCACCAAATATTTTGTGCAGCTATTGAAAAGAGAAAGTAGGCCCAGAGTGTCTTCCCTTCAGAATACTATTCTGACGTTAGTTTTATTTACATTATAAATGTATGCTTACAAACTAACAATTATTGTCAATATATTGTCTTAAAACATACATATTACCGTTCTTTCTGAAATGTAAATTCTGTTCATATTTCAGTCTATTTTCTAAAATGGTATCAAGATGAGTATGGCCCTGTTTTTACAGATATGTTCTCATCTGAATTTATACAGGCAATGACAGAATTACTTGACAGAGTGTTCTTCTCTTGGCTTTCCCAAGAAGTTCCAAAGATTAGCAAACCAGATAAGAGACAAGTTAGCAAGGTTCTCCCCAAATTGCACGTTTTTACATGTGGATCATTAACAGTTCATTATATTTATATTCTCACATCAGACATATTCTGAAATGCGGGCAATACGGTACATTTTAAAACACAGGACTGAGTTCTTCAGAAGCTTTTCTACTGATAGCAAAGTACAGACTATTGCTTTCCAAATGAACTCATAGAGCTGTGTTTCTTAACCTTGGCAACTTTAAGATGTGCAGACATCAATTCCCAAAATTCCCTAGCTGACTCTGGGAGTTGAAGTTCACACATCTTGCCAAGGTAAGAAACACTGTTCATAATCGTCTACTCCACCCTGGAAACCTTGAGATATGTTAGATATGATAGACCTCTCAATCAAGGATTTTGAAATTGCACTACCAACACATCAGAGAACACTAACTCAAATCTTGGAGTTCATGCAGACTTTGATGAAAGGAAACGTTAACCATCAAATGTTTACTTGCCAGACAGAAACGTTCTTTCCTCTGCAAATTCTTCCATGCCTCTTTACCATCTACCAAAGACTCTGAGAGTGGGTCAGTGCTAGACAAGTCTTACTTCCTTATAATAAACTATAGACAATATTTGAAAAATCAACATAGAAAATGTTCAAGTACCACTAAATGTAGCTTGTTCTATTAGACAACCTTGAAACTCTAGGTATAAAATTACAGTTATTGTATCTGGTTCTATAGCAATCATTCACTCATTGAAATTACAATAAAGTATTCCTAGGTGTAAATATTCAGATGTAAGCTCCATCAAGTCCAATGAGTTATACTCCCATTTTAAATGTTCTTGTAGCACTGGAGTCTAATGAATGTTCTAGCTGGTTTCTACTCTGCTTAGCCATGGTTTGTTTAAACAACTTTATTAAATGAAGTATAACTGCTTAGATTCTCAGATATGATTTAGAAACCACAATACACCCATGACCTCCAGATGTGTCAGGTACTCAAATGACTTGCAAAATAAAGTATCAAGTTGGAAGAGGCTTAATGCCTACCAAAGGAGAATTATATCTTGACTCATCCTTATTTCGCAGGAATCTTCCCAGACTAGCAGTTTACACCTGGGCCAACAGGTTCTATGAAGGTTCAACAGCAAAGGTGTGGGGGTGTCAGACCTTGGCCTTTTGTGCCCAAATAAGGATTTCAGACTAACTCCCTGCTTGACTCCTTCCCCTGGTTCAGTCAGTCTCTCTCCGACAAGTATGGAGCCTATAAAGGCTATATTATTAAGGAAACAAAATTGTTCTCTTGCAAATTATGTTTTATGTTTTTACTACTTTTAATGATTTTGGGGGGGGAGGTTTGGATTACCTGTTGTACTGTACTTTGTGTATTTAACTTTGTATGCCAGCCCAAATCATCCACATGAGACAAGAAAGCTACATAAATGTACTAAATAAATAAATCCAGATTGATTTTACTGTTTTACATTTTTTACCATCTATTTCAATGGTCTTTGGAACCCAGTTAGTCAAACAGCGCATCAGATGCTATTGATGGTTTGGGGGCAGCAGTCAAACTTTCAAAATTCTGAAAAACCAAGGACTAAATCTATCATTCAATTCAAACAGGAAATCTCTTTGCAAGCTGTTCCGATGGATAGTAATCCAGTTTCTGCTCACATATCTGTAAAAAAGAGAAACCACAATCTTTAGAGGCAATTATACTTGCTTTTTTTCTGCTTCTAAGTCAATGTTGACTTCTGGTGACTGCCTGGATTAGTTCCTGCAGTTTTCTTGACAACATTTTCAGAAGTGGTTTGCCATTGCTTCCTTCCAAGGCTGAGAGAGAGAGAGAGAGTGACTGGCCCAAAGCTCTCAGTTAGCTTCATGCCTAAAGCAGGACTAGAATTCAGTCTTCCAGTTTTAGCCCAGTCCCTTAACTACTAAACTATAAGATTATGCCATTAGGATGTTCTTCCTAGTTTTTAACCAAAATCCATTTTTTTAATTATTTGACACAAATGCCAAGAATGGAACAGAACGCTCAAATATCTAAACATTGGTTGTTGGTTTTTTATTAATTTAGTTCTGTACTAACCTGAAACATCAATTTCCACTTCAATTTACAACTGGAAGGAAGGGATGGATAAGAAAGATAGGCAATATTTTAAGCATTATTAAACTTTTTACTATTATTAAAGAGTCATGGTGGTGCAGTGGTTAGAATGCAGTACTGCAGGCTACTTATGCTAACTGCCAGCTGCCAGCAGTTTGGCAATTCAAGACTCACCATCTCAAGGTTAATGCATTGTAAGCCGCGCTGAGTCTTCGGAGAAGAGCAGCATATAAATCAATTTTTTTTAAAAAAAGGTTGACTCAGCCTTCGATCCTTCCAGGGTCGGTAAAATGAGGACCCAGATTGTTGGGGGCAATGTGCTGACTCTGAAAACCGCTTAGAGAGGGCTGTGAAGCACTAGGAAGCAGTATATAAGTCTAGTGCTATTGTTATTATAAAAAAGCAGAGCTACAGAAAATGGAGCACTGCCATGTGGGGCACCACCATGGCAGAAAGTTGGAAAGATGCTACTAATACTGCGAATTCAAATCTCATCAGGCTCAAGGTTGACTCAGCCTTCCATCCTTTCGAGGTGGGTAAAATGAGGACCCGGATTGTGGGGGCAATAAGCTGACTCTCTAAATCACTTAGAGAGGTCTGGAAAGCACTGTGAAGTGGTATATAAGTATATAATATATATATATATATATATATATATATATATATATATATATATATATATATATATATGATATAATATTATATATATATATATATATATATATATATATATATATGAGAAGGCTATTGCTTAACGCATTGTAAGCTGCCCTGAGTCTCCAGAGAAGGGCGGCATATAAATCGAACCAATAAATAAATAAATACATACATACATACATACATACCATGTTATTCTGAATAACACAGAGGCTATTGAGAAAACTCATCCTACAAATATTTCTAGAGAAATAATTATTTCTAACCTATCCCATATTTTTTCCCATTTATAATGAAACACTCATAGTTATGAAGAATGCTTTTTAATAGATGATTCTAGTAAAGGTCATCCTACACATAAAGCAACAATGGGCATTTGTATTTATAGGACTGGGAAAACATGTCTGTTAATTTCATAAAATGCTTCCACATTCTAGTTTCACAAATTCTTTCCTCTTACTTAGGCTGAAAGTAAGTTGCTAGATTTTTAATTCAATTGATTAATTCCTCGATTGTTTGGGTGGATTTTCTTAACAATCAGATCAAGTTCAGAAGTTTTAACTGGGGTTGTTTTTTAATCCACACCCCATTTAAACAGGAAAAAAGTGACACACACTGAACGTTTGTGAGACAATCTTGATATTTCTCCATTTTACCCATTTGCAATGTAAATAGACTAAAGTTAAATTAGGTAAAATTGTGCCAGATGGATGTTTTCTTCCTCTTCATTCATTTTCCTTTGGGTTACAGTTTTTAGACTGCTGGTTTGTGGATAGGGACTAACCTCTTTCATTGATCCTATGAAAGTGGTCCGGAGAGCCTTTTTAGATGAAAAGCAGCATAAATGTACTATAAATAATAAATAAAAGCTCCAAGTTATCTGTGCTCTAAAAATAAGCCAGTCCACAACAGCAATTTAATTCAATAGCCTGCCACATCTCAATCACACCAATGAGTTTTGTGTCAGCACTATAGCTGAGCCTACATACTAACCCAGTTTTCTTTGAAGTTGCACCACTTCAGATTGCATCTACTGTAGAGTCTTACATGACTGAGTGCCCAAACACAGACTGACTTTCTCAATGAGACTTAAGAACTTACCTCTGAAATACTATTCACCAGCTCTATTTATAATTACATTGATCCAGGTAAGAGATGTCAGTTCTGATTAGCCCATAACAACATTTCAGTTCATTCATGAGAATTTTAACATACTTTATAAATATGTATAGGGCTTAACAACTTATTTGTTTTACCAAAACACTTAAGAATCAAAGTTCTTGAAGAATTAGAGCTTTAACATTTTAAAACAAAAGAATCAGCTTGAAAGGGTGCCATTTCCAAAATAACAGCAGTTATTTTCTAACAATACAACTCTGACAAATTATATAACTCTACTGATCAGCTAGGAAGGTTTCTGTGCCAGATCAGGGGCACCAATTGCAACCTGTGCCCTCGTCATCTTACATTTGGACTACTGCAACTCACTATACCTGGGGCTACCTTTGAAGATCATCGACAAGATTCAACTGATCCAGAATGAAATAGCTCAATTAATAACAAGCTCAATTTATTTTGCTCATATAATACTTCTACTACAGGATCCATACTGATTGCAAATTGGCTTCTGGATACAACTGTAGATGCAGTTTGTCACCCTCATGTCAGGACTTGGATATCTGCAAGATCACCTTCTCCTTGTGGAATCTATTCATTCAACAAGAGAGAGATAGAGAGAGCTTGCTTCAGATCCCTAGGGTGAGGATGTCAACATCAAGGACTCCAGGACCCCATCTCAGTGATAGCCCCTCTTTTCTGGAAAGTATATCCTGAAGATAAGGTTGGTTTTACTCCAGAAGATCCCAGAAGTATCATGAAAAGTTTTGTGTTTAGGGAAGCTCATAGGCAATGAAAGAAGGAATATTCTCTTGAAAAGATTACATCATGGGTTGGTGAGAAGAGTGGTCCATTTTTTTTTGCCTGTGGGAAGGAAGACTTTATATTTTTGATTTCTATTACCATATTGAGAATAATTTTATAACCTGGTAGGCCATCAGACAGGAAGAGCATATCTTCCTGTTCTTCCTATATAATCATCATCATCACCACCACCACCATCATTATCTACACAGAAAGATGGTGCCCAAGGACATTCTTCAAAGGACCAAGTAGTAGTCTAGGTCAGTATTTGGAAAGAGCCTGTCTGGAAACCCATGCATATTGCTATGTTTTGTGTTATGGAAGCAAAATCAAGAGAGCAGTAGAAGAGATTCAATTAGTACGGGGGAGAGGCTTTGCATAGAGAAAGGCAAACCCAGCCTCTGTCATCTCCAGGAAGAAATTGTGATTTGAACCCCTGAGAAACCACAGCCAATCCCAACAAACCAATTTCTCCTTTAAAGGTAAAGGTTCCCCTCGCACATATGTGCTAATCATTCCTGACTCTAGGGGGCGGTGCTCATCTCCGTTTCAAAGCCGAAGAGCCAGTGCTGTCTAAAGACATCTTCGTGGTCATGTGGCTGGCATGACTAAACGCCAAAGGCGCACGGAACGCTGTTACCTTCCCATCAAAGGTGGTCCCTATTTTTCTACTTGCATTTTTTATGTGCTTTTGAACTGCTAGGTTGGCAGAAGCTGGGACAAGTAACGGGAGCTCACCCCGTTACGCGGCACTAGGGATTCGAACCGCTGAACTGCCGACCTTTCGATCGAGAAGCTCAGCATCTTAGCAACTGAGCCACCACGTCCCTGTAATTTACTGGATAGTAATTTATCCAGTTTTATCAATTTCTCCTTTACTGGATAATAATTCCCATCACTCAGTTACCTTTATCAATACCGGGGCTTTTTTGTGAATAGCAGGAGATGTAACTTTACATACCTGGAGAGCTTTAAATGGAGAATGTGGCTGTGGCGGGGGGTGGAGTGGGGGGAGTATACTGATCTGACCTATACAGGTCCTGTCCTTTTCTGCTGGAGAAAAACGAATTCCTAAAGTAATTAAATAACTTTCCAACTATGATGTAAATGAGATGAGAGGCAAGATTATAAAAAGTAAAGAAAGCCCACCTCTGATGCATGCTGTGGAAAATGTAACAAATTTAATTGTTTCAATTAAATGATGCAGAACATGGATAAAAGCAGAAAGAGAGCAGAGCCAGTAGAATCTACCCAGGGAATAAAGAACTACTCAAAAGATGAAAAAAGGAAATGCAGCAGCAGGGAGTGCAAACGTAGCCAAATAGCAAAAGTAAAAGCACAGCCAGCAAAATTGTGTCTGATGAAGAAAATAAATATATCTTGGAATTCAGGAACTGTTTGGAATGTTTGCTGTTTGTATAAGACACCAGGAGCCCTGGCGCATCATAAGAAAATATGAAGCAAGAGTGTGTTTGTTTTAACTTTGGCCTGCTTCCTGTCTCTTCCAGTCTATCTGTTCTAATTCTTTTACAAAAGAAATGTTGCAAATCTTAATTTAGCTACAGAAGCAATGAAGTATCTCCTGTGTGCAGACCTCCAGATAATCTAGGAATCTCCCTGGCAGAACAACCCTATCTTAGTCCAAAAATGCATAAAGGTGTAGTTGAGTTAATGCATTGAACAAGGCGTTATTGGCTTAATCATGGTTTGCTAAATATCCACAATAGCTAAGGATGCTTAATTGTGGCCCAGTATGACTCGCCAGACCATTTGGCAATGCTAAGCATACTGTATAGTGTAAAGAAAACAGTCCGATTATATAAAAAACAATGGAAACTGATTTAGGGGTGGCCCCAAACGATGGTCTTCCAGGGTTCTTTGGATCATCTCAGAGAAAGAGCTGCCCAACTTTTTGCGTTTAAAACCTCCAGTTATGACTCCAGAAGGCAGCTTGGAGGAGGGGGTTATCTTGCAAAGAACAGAAGTAATCTGCTTTTAATTGTTTAAAACCATACTTCTCTACAGTTGTTTTTGTATACAGATATTATTGCTTATATGCCTTTAGTCGTATGCTTTGGTAGTTCTGTTACGTATGGAATTTTATAATTATGCCAATATGTTGTCAATTATTTAAATACCCATGGAATGTTTGCCTTTAGCAAAGACTGTCGAGACACAGATGTGTAATGTTACTTCTTTATCTCTCTTCCTTAGTCCACAGTGACAGACAGGCTCAGCTTGAAGGTATAACAATTACAGCCTTGGCACTTCCCCTATTTCAAAACAGTGCCTGTAGGGTCTTTACACTTTGAATGATACTTGTGACTTCCTTTCTCTTTATCTTGTACCCTTATCAAATGGGAAACCATGGGGTCTTCTACTAGTGTTTACTTTATCTTTGATCAATATCTACAGATGTTATCTTGGGGCTTTGCTGATATCTGAATGCAAAAGATTAATCACTCACTGTAACCTTATGACTGTAGAAAAATAAAACAATTGTTGAATCCTTGCCAAATGACTGGGGTGAGTTTTCCACCACAGCTTTAACATACTATATGAATACATTCCATTTGATTGGTTTGTAATGCAAGGCTTTTAAAAACCCCATGAATGGATTGATTCAACAAGGAAGGGTGTTCTACAAACCAAGGCACTGAGTAGTTTGAGGGAGCAAATGAGATAAGAACGTCATGGTTTAAGGTCCTCAGAAAAATAACCCAAAACAAATTTGATAGATTTACATTATTTTCTACTATACTTTCAAAAGCATACATACGACTCTGTTAGTCAACAGAACCCCTTCCCTACATCTCCTACAGCAGAAGGACAATGCAGAAATAAATCAGGAGATTTTAAAGATAAATAGCATTTTTTAAATATTTCTTTGACTATAAAATATATCACATAATCATTTTTAGGATGATACTTCTCAGAGTTAGTTTTCTGTAATTCTGAAATGATTTCTAGCCCTTCTTGGTAGCTGGCATGCTATTCTATAACAACAACAACAACCTACTCAGAACTGCATACATACTCAGATGCTAATTTAACAGCTCTTAGGTCCTTGGTTAGGACTTGAACTGTTCAATTTTTACCAATCCCAAACTGTGAATCGGATTGAAGATTAAATCAATAGTAATAACAACAACAGCAGCTGCAGCTTTGAATACAAAATTTCTCTCGCTTTGAATTTTTCCAGAAAGTCTACTTTGTTGGAGGGGAGGGGGGAAATGAAAAAGAATCACTACTGCTCCAAAGGACTAAATAATAATATAAATTTTAAATTCATATAAATCGATATAAATTTAATAAATAACCTGGCTCCCGAGTAAAGAAATAAACACACCTGGTGAGTCTTATTAAACTACACCCACATATTCATGGGACTCGCCAGGAGTGGAGAGGTTGACTCTGTAACAGAGTCATACCTTCAGCAAGTTCAAGCCACGATCTCATGGATGCTCAACGAACTCCTCTTTCCTTTGCCTGTGCTCGGAGGAAAAACTTTAAAAAGCCATTCAAATCCTGAAGAGAAAATCAGGAAGACCCTGGATTCACATTCGCCAAGGAGAAAGAGAGAGAGAGAGAGAGAGAGAGAGGGAGGGAGGGAGAGAGAGAGAGAGAGAGACGGGCGCTTCAAGGATCGGCTCGCCTGAATCCGCGGACTAGATCCGCCAAGCAGCCCCTGAACGAGGCAGCAGAACCTTTAAGTCTCCTGCTGCACAAAGGTCTTCTTCCAAGGGATGAAGCGGTAAAGGGGGGAGGGGGGGATGGGGAAATAGGGGAAGTTCAGGGCTTATGCCACACACGATCCTTTCAGGCAGCATTTCATGGGCTTTTGCACGAAGACCAAACATATCAAGAGTACAGTTCTTTACGAAAGACGCTCCCAGGGAAAGAAAGAAAAAAACACCACCACACGGACGGAACATACACTGTATAAGGAGGCAAGCATCCGGCCACATCCTTCCATCTCCCATCGCCGCTTCCAGCCGACGCCCGATGCCTCCCCCTTTGCTCTGCCTCCCCCTCACCTCCACACTTCGCCGAAGTCGGGAGACTCCGGAAAAGAAGACGCTCAACTCTAGCGAGAACTAACAGTCGCGCGGATCCCACCCCTCCACCTCCCCCCACACACACCCCCTTCGCAACGCCTGACACCGCAGCTTCTTCCTTCCCAGCCTCGGAAAGCATGCGAAGCAAATTCCCCTGGCGTGACGGAGGGGAGCAGCAGCAGCAACAGCAGCTCCGCCGTGCAAAATCCAGAGCCTGCCCACTAAAAAAAAAAAAAGGCTCGCAACGGATTCGGATCGGAAAAGCCTCCCGCCGGCTTTCCGAATCTGCCCAGCCAGCAACGAGCAGCAACAGCAGCAGCAGCAGAAGCCATATCTAGCGGTCTCCGCCTGTGCCCCGCTGCCCGCTGCCCGCTCCGTCCGGAACAAGCTAGCAAAAGCAAGCAAATGTCCTCCGCTCTTACCTAAGCGTTTACAAGGGAGCGCGGGGGAAGAGAAGCAACTTTTACGCAGCGCTCCCCGACGGGGGGAGAGAGAGAGGAAAGGTAGGTTGGTTGGCCGGACGAATCGAGTCGCCGCCTGCAGCCGCCTGCAGCATTGTTCCCACTTCCAGAGTGCAAACAAGGACTACTGTATAATAACCGATTGCTCAGTGCATTGTGGGAAGCCGAGCTTTGAAAGGGGGGAGAAAAATGGAAGGATGCGCCCCCTAGTGGGAATCCAAACAAGGGATGCCGGGCAAGGGTAGCGCAAGTATGGTAGGTGATGGGCGAAGGACGTTTCCCCTTGGAAAATTCCTGAGCTTTTTAGGTTCCCCGTTTTCCTGGTCCAGGAAACGAAGCATACAGTACAGATGTGTTCCAGGAAGGCAGCTGTACTCATCTTTTAGGACAAATGCATTTATCCTCAGAGAACTTTTTAGAGGACTGATAACGGTACTCACCGTAGCTTACCTATTGTGTGCCTTAGTGACTAAAAATATCTGAAATATAAAAAATTGTTTTCCTAGCAAGTCAAATCGCTGGTCTGATCTATTCCAGCTGGATGTTTTTACTGTACATAGCAGCAATTCTCCAGGACATAAAGCAGAGTCATTCCTGTATGACTATCAAATGGGAGAAGTCAAGGACAGTCCCCAAGGGAGGAATTATAAGACAAATGAGAGACAGGACAATTTAGGAGCTGAGCACAGGCCCTGCATGCAGATGAGCCCAGATTCGGTGTTTGGCATTTCTCTGTAAATCTATAATCACTGATAATTCAGATTTGATTTGTGTACGGATGTCATTATTTACTTTCTACTGAAACTGTTGTTAATTATGTCCAATATCCAATCTAGTCCACTCTTAAATAGGAGATATTAGTAAGCTAAGAAGAAACTTATATTTTAGAACATTCCCCCCCTCCAAACTCAATGATATATTTATAAATCATCCTTTCTCTCTATGGGGAGAAACAAAGCAATCAGTATGACTGAATGCTAATTAAATTGTAAGAGAGACAGAAAAATGGATGGAAAGAGGAATTAAACAGAACATTTTGCAAATTGTTACAGTATGGCTAGTTGACACTCCAAAGAAGATCACTTCCATTTATGGGAATAATGATTTGTTTCCCTAACCCATTTTCCTTCTAATCTGAATCAACTCCCATTGGTATTTGGAATGCTAAAATACATCTGTTACAGAACGTAATGATATAGTCAGCAATTATGATTATGATTATTAATAATAATACCAAAGACTGGTCTGATTAATACTGGGACAGGAAGGATGTTAGAAACAACCAGGAAATCCGGGCCTTGTATGTTAGATTTTGAAGTTGAAACACATCTCAAATAAAGACTGTGATAAACCATAGTCATATTATATCCAGGAAAATAACTATGGAATAGAACTTGATGTCAAGAAGACTGCATTTACACCCTATCCTTCTCCAAGAAACTCAAGGTAGCATTCATCATTCATAACATTCTAATTTTTCAATGTTATCGTTGCAAGAATAAACCTGTAAAACAGAGTAGGTTGAGATACAGAGCCATTGGCCTACAGTTATTCAGTGAGCTTGTTAGCCAACTATGGACTGGAACATGGCCCAGTGCCAGAATCACTAGCTTTCCTAAGATTATAGGACTGTGTATTTAATTCATCATGATAGCTCTAGGGGCTGCCACAGAGAGGAAGGGGTAAACTATTTTCCAAGGCACCTGAAGGCCAGACAAGGAATAATGGATGGAAACTGATCAAGGAGAGATTCAATCTAGAAATAAGGATAAATTTTCTGACAGTGAGAACAATCAACCAATGGAACAGCTTGCCTTCGGAAGTTGTGGGAGCTTCATCACTGGAGCTTCATTCAAGAAGCCATTGGACTGCCATTTGTCAGAAATGGTGTAGGGTCTCCTGCTTGGGTGAAGGTTGGACTAGATGATCTATAAGGTCCCTTCCAACTCTGTTAATCTGTAATCAGCTCAATGCCACTTAGATCCAGCTGCCAATGTGCAACAAAATGCTTTGCTAAGAAAATATAGGCCTCTCTATATTCCAGGCACAGACTGTCTGCTGTGTTTCTTTCTGCACTGGTAATTGGAGAGCATCCTCCACTAAGGCAATAAGCTACTTCAAGTAGTTTGGTGCAAGTCACGCATGGCAAGAGCTGCAGCCAAAGATGATCTGGATCAGGGCTTCTTACTCGGAAAGCATCAAATGCTGAAGCAACGAAGCTGGCCCAGCATTGCTAGCCAGGCTGGGATGAGAATATGGAAGTCCACAAACACTATGGCAAAAACTTCTAATGTACTTGAAAAGTTCTTAAAAATTCAGGGAGATACTCACAGATGTACCTGCTCTGAAAGTAACCTATTTTGAACTGTATACCAAAGTCAAATAACTGAAGTTGACCACAGAAAACATGTATATGTTTTGTGTTATGTCATAAACTCTTTCATGATAATTTTATGTCATAAAATGTTTTATCAAATTTGTCAAATTTCAATTCCAATGGGAGTCATGGGTCCTAGATTTTGAACACAATCTGTAAGCTATTTGAAGTACATTGGTTCAAAAATTGTTGCCCTGTGATACACCGTTTTGCCAAGTTAAAGGTTATCGGAACAGAAGTTTTAATAGTGCATACATTTTGCAGTCATAGAATGATCAACTGCTGTAAAAGCAAACTCACATTTCTTTCCTGCAGTCAAGATGCATTTATGATTTAAGTGAGCTTAAGATATTAATGTATTTTCATAGAATGTCTTCTCTTTTTAATCATGGCTAGCAAACTCCTTTTTAAAAAAGATATTAGGAATGTGGACCCAGATGTCAAATATGGAATGGCAAACTGAGAGGAATGAAAATTATTAAATATTTACTTCACAATCAAAATCAATCAAAATTTCTGAAAAAGGAAGGGGAGACAGTCTGTTTCCTCTGGTCTGCTTCTGGCCATGAGAGCTGTCAAGGCCATTAGCCATGATATTGAACCTCCACATATAGGGGTAGTACATTTGAGAATCATTCATTTTTAATTAAAAGAGACTAAATGTCAGCCCTAGAGGCCATCTTTTCTTTTGGATCTTCAGGGCTGTCACACTTAGTCTGTGGGAAACTGGGAGGGGGGTTTGCATGGAGTTGGTAGAAGTATTTCGCCATAACAACATTCTTTTCTCTGAGAGTCAAGGATGTTCAGCCTGCACCTGGAGTGGCGTGACTGGGAGGCATCTCCAGTTGGGACGGTGGATTGATTGGACCATGTGATGGACATGTGGGTGCAGGGGAAGGGATTTCGACTTTCCTTTGGGTGGGGAAAACCTGGAAGCTTTCAGATTCCAACTTTGTATCGGAATGGTCAAAAAATTGGCAACTCCAAATCTCAACCAGCAAATGCTCTGTCGTACACATTGGCAAAAAGAATCAGAACACTAAATACAAGCTAAGTGGACATGACATTGTAGATGATCCTCACTCTGTCAAGGACCTTGGAGTACTCATATCTAATGATCTAAGTGCCAAAGCCCACTGTAAAAACATCGCCAAAAAGGCATTAAGGGTTGTAAACCTAATCTTGCATAGCTTCTTCTCCGGTAATATTACACTACTAACAAAACATTTGCTAGACCAATTCTCAAATACAGCTCATCTTTCTGGAACCCGCACTGCATATCGGACATTAATACAATTGAGCGTGTCCAGAAAAATTTCACAAGAAGAGTCCTCCACTCCTCTGCTCGTAACAAAATACCCTATGCCACCAGACTTGAAATTCTGGGTTTAGAAAATTTAGAACTACGCCGCTTTCGGTATGACCTAAGCATAGCTCATAAAATCATCTGCTACAATGTCCTATCTGTCAATGACTACTTCAGCTTCAACCACAACAATACAGGAGCACAAATAGATACAAACTTAAAGTGAACCGCTCCAGACTCGATTGCAGAAAATATGACTTCAGTAACAGAGTTGTTAATCCCTGGAATGCACTACCAGACTCTGTGGTCTCATCCCAAAACCCCCAAAACTTTAACCTAAAACTGTCTACTGTTGACGTCCTCACCCCATTCCTAAGAGGTCTGTAAGGGGTGTGCATAAGAGCACCAGCGGGCCTACTGTCCCTGTCCTAATGTTCTCTTTAATTGTATTCATTTTATGTATTCAATTCATGCTTATATATAATCTAATATGTACTTGACAAAATAAAATGAAAAAATGAAAAAAAGATTCGGGTTTTCCCAGATGTGCCAATATGACATCTCTGATAAAACAGAACTTTGAGGAACTGTTGGCCTTGGAGTCTTCATTGGTTGGGGGTGTTACTTGGAACCCTGACACTAAACTCATTCCATCTACTTGCACACTTCTCTCTCTAACCACATGGACCCACCAATTGTTGGTAAATATATTTATATATATATAACAATTGCCTTTGGATCTGTTATACTTCTGGTGAAATCAGTCATTTACTCCAGGTGCTGCCAGATTCTATGCGGTTTCAGTTGAAAGATTATAGACATTGCTCAAACACAAAGTGAGATCTACAAATAACAAGAAGCTATGGACCAGTGAAACTCTGGCATTTCTAGACTGAAAATCGTGAAACTGAATTTTTTTGTTAATTTTATTTTTTTTGCTTCTAGGCTGGTGCCTGAATTGGGTTTATGAGAATTTGTTTTGTACGAGAAGTTGCCATTTAATCATTTGTCAGGGTGACAAAACAATTAGTTTCTATTTCCTTCCCTGTGAGGGTTTTTTGATTGTTAAATTTCCAAACTTTCTGAAATGCAGAAGAGTGATATTTTGTAACACCCAGGGGGTGATTGATGCTGCAGAAGATGAAGGCTAGGGCATCTGTTGTTGCTATTATTAAGAATAATAATTTTTAAAAGGAATCCTTTCCTTAGTTGATCCCTAATGATGGATTACTGCTTTTTCCCTGCATGTTTTCAAAGTAGATGATTTATTTACTGGTATATTAAAATGTATAGGCTATTTTTCAAGCCAAAGTTTCTCTAAAGAACCATATCACAAACTAAAATGCAAATAATAAAATTAAACAGCATAATAACAAGAAGAAATTCAATCTACCACAGGGCAAAAACATAGTTTAATCAAGAGGAGCAAATTTGTCAACAGGATAAAAATAAGATGGCTTTTCAGCAGTTTCCTGAAGCAAAGGTGGTTAACCCACAGCCTACTCTCACCCTCTTGTAGCTCCCATGTGGACAGGGCCAGTATTTGGAGGCATATGGGGATTCATTAACCTTTGTGGGTGCTGAAGCAGGGGTGAAATCCAACAGGTTCTGACAGGTTCTGGAGAACCGGTAGCAGAAATGTTGAATAGTTCAGAGAACCAGCAAATACCACCTCTGGCTGGCCCCAGATTGGGATGGGAATGGAGATTTTGCAGTATCCTTCCCCTGGACTGCGGTGGGAATGGAGATCCTTCCCCTGCCATGCCCACCAAGCCACGCCCATCAAGCCACACCACGCCCAGCAAGTCACGCCCACAAAACCGGTAGTAAAAAAAAATTGGATTTCACCACTGTGCTGAAGGCATTATGTTGCCCAGAGTCAGCCTATGTAAGTTAGTCTTCCATATAAATGTGTGTAATAAATAAAAATAATAAATACATTTTACCCTGTAACATCACACAGATACACACACACCAATCAATTGGCTTGCTTTCCTTAAATTTCCAGTATTTTAAAGGCAAAACCACTAGATACTGAAAAGTGCCCAAAATGTCTGACTTCTGGTGATATCAGTTTAAGAAAGGCTAAAAGTAAACATATGATGTTAGATAACCTTTCTTAAGTTAAATAACTTTTTTGAGACCCAGAAGAAGGCTTAGAGAGCTTTTGGGTGGATCTTTTAAAGTACAATTGCTTTTCTTATCACACATGTTTAGGAAGAATCTAGATAACATTGCCTTCCATTTGTCACTCTTAGGGACGCAACAATGGGATTGCAGTATAAAAAGTTTTAATCTTCTCACCTCATCCTGCCAGTTTTTAATTTTCACTTCTACCTACAAATGGGGAACAAAAAGGGAATTTAAATCCTAAACACATGTATTTTTTTCATTGTATCCTTGTTTAAGGCTAGCAACAAGTAACACATAACTTTATTAAGAGATGTCAGAACTTTGGAAGACGCAATAGAAGAATGGAAACTCTCAAGTTGATTTTCAGCCCTATTAACTACATGGACCCAGACATGTTTGCTTCCTTCCTTCCTTCCTTCCTTCTTCTGGGATACTGTTTTTAACTTCCCAGTTTAGTCTGTTTTTTATGATTGGTCTCCCAACCACACAGTAGTAATGCCATATTAGCCTCGAATAGCTTCTTAGCTGGGCTGTAGGAAGCTATGGTATTGCATGAAAATACTGATAGCATTAATGAAAATATAATATTCTCCTATTATATTATAATCATGTTATATTTATAATATTGTAGGTGCAATATTTACATGGAAGAATGTTGAAATTGTTCGAAATACTACCAGGCAGTGCTTTTTCCTTTCAAACAAAACAAAGATACACCCATGGGATCCCCACTTTCAGGGCTGATAGTGGAGGTTGTAATGCAACATCTGGAATCCATGCAATCCCATATATACAATCCAAAATATGGATCAGGTTATTTATTTGTTAATTTATTTTATTCGGCTTATATGCCGCCCTATCTCACAATGGACTCAGGGCGGCTCACAACAATAAAACACAAGCCACAATATAAAATAAGACTAAAATCTAAAAAATTTAAAATTAACCCTTAAAACCCCATCATCAGTCCAGGTTGAGGGATTTGAAAAGCCAAGTTTTTAATTCACGGTGGAAGGTGCGAAGGTCAAGCGCTAATCGGAGCTCCAAGGGAAGTTGATTCCAGAGGGTGGGCGCACCCACCAAGAAGGCTCTACCCCTGGGGGCCGCCAGCCGCCACTGTCTAGCCGATGGCACCCTGAGTAGGCCCTCTCTATGGGCACAAACTGGGCAATGGGATATCGTTGCTGGCTGTAAGTGGTCCGCCAAATATCCTGGTACTAAGCCATGTAGGGCTTTATAGGTCATCACTAGCACCTTGAATCTCACCTGGAGGGCAACCGGTAGCCAATGCAAACTGCGCAGGAGGGATGTAACATGGGAGTATCAGGATTCTCTCATCACAACCCGTGTGGCTGCATTTTGCACCAGCTGAAGCCTCCGAGTTGTCCTCAAGGGCAGCCCCATGTAGAGAGCATTGCAGTAGTCAATCCATGAGGTGACCAGTGCATGAGTAACTGTGCGTAGGGCATCTTGGTCCAAGTAGGGACGCAACTGGTGCACCAGACGTATCTGGGCGAATGCCCTCCTGGTCATGGTCGTTATCTGGTCTTCTAAGCTCAACCGTGAATCCAGAAGGACATCCAAGTTGCGCAGCCTGTCTACAGGGAGCAAAACTTCACCCCCTATAGTCAATGATGGCACCTCTCCCCTGAACCGAGATGCCGGTACCCTCAGCCACTTGGTCTTGGCCAGGTTGAGTTGCAATCTGTAGATGTCAAAGGACTTTTACCAAAAATATCATCCACCACTGCACCTAAGGGCATCAGACTAAGTAGGCAGATACTGTATGTTTCTACCGGGGTGAGTTCTACTTACCTTTACTACTGCTTCGTAATGGGGCCGCACACGTGCACTTACTTTACTCTCATGCACGCTCTTCTGCGCATGCATTTTGATGATGTCGGGATCAGTGGGCGGAGTCTCCTTCTATAGAACCGGTGCGAACCGGGGGCAACTCACCACTGGTTTCTACCTTCCAACCCATCACTACTGATATTTTCAAGTTTGCCTATTTACTGGAAAAGTGCTATTAAGTCAGCAGTGTCTATGTGCTATGCTTTCCATTTGTAACTAACTTTCTGGATCGTTGGCTGGCCCAGCTGTGATCGGCACTGCACTATGTATTCAGCGGAGCTGCCTGAGTTGATTAGGAGCATGGTTGAAGCTCTGTTTCTCTCTCAAAGGACCGTTTGCTCTCACAACCAGCGAACCCTTTGTTAAAGTAAGTGCAGCTCACCTCTGAGGAAATTTAAGAAGAGAAAGCTGCAATTCAAAATCTCCTCCCTCCAAAAACAACCAGAATTCTGCCAATACAAATAGTTTATTGTGTAAAAGTTCAATACTTTTCAGAAAATCTCTTTATGAAACAATTAGCAACTTCTAATATTTAAAAAATGTTTTGCTAGCAATTACAGTACAGTGCCCTTGATCAAGGAATTTTCTAGAAGAAGCAAGGTTTCTATGCGCTAAAATGTTTCCTATTATCCTAGGCTGTTAACAAGTACTGATGTCACAAGGATATCCACTGAAGAGGGTGGAAGGAGACAAGGAGAACAGACTCCTTAGGTAATTATGGCAAGTTATTGCAAATTGTCTTCCTCACAGCTACCGCCTCTTATGACTCTTTCACCTTCTTCAGGTATGGATTACTGTAGATGGCGTTGTTATTTCAAGGCCATAAACCACTTTTATGAGGGGTTTATAGACTGGTTTTTTTTTCATCTTAATATGCCTTTAGCACTGCTTTAAAAAAGAATTGTGTCCTTTTCTAAAACAAATCTCTCTTTTTTTTATTGTTGTGGTCATCCAGAGTTTTGGTAAGATGGGCAGTTATATAAATTTGATAAATAAATAAAATTGTCACAGATGAAGGTCCAAGGATAATGTTGCAGGATCAAATGTGAGTCGGTCATGGGGACCAAATGTTTGTTCTTCCAAACTTTCAATCTCATGCTGGAGCCCTGAGGAGGGAATCCAACATGAGTCTGAAAGCTTGGAAGAATAAACTTTTGGTCCTGGTGACTGACTCAGATTTGATCCTCCAAATAAAATTATATTTCTTTATATTTCTTCCCCTTCATGCTGTGACTTATACAATTAAGTGAAATATAACACAAGTAGTCCTCAATTTACAATCACAATTGTGCCTAAAATTTCTGTTGCTAAGTGAGACATTTGTTAAGTGAGTTTTGCTCCATTTTGCAACTTTTCTTGCCACAGTTATTAAATAAATAACTACGTTAAGCTAGTAACATGGTTGTTAAATGAATTTGGCTTCCCCTTTGACTTTGCTTGCCAAAAAGTCACAAAAGGGGATCACATGACCCTGGGACACTGAAACCATCCTAAATATGAGCCAGTTGCTCAGGATCTGAATTTTAATCATGTGACCATAGGGATGCTACAATGGTTGTAAGTGTGAAAAACGGTTATAAGTCGCTTTTTTCAGTGCCCTTGTAACTTCGAACAGTCACTAAACAAACTGATATAAGTCAAGGACTACCTGTACTCAGTTTTTAAAATCATTTTAGGTATTTTTATTCCTTGGCACTGCAGCTCTGAGTTTAGGTTTTAGTCTTTAGGGATTGGTGAGTCTGCTGTCTCTGTGAGGCTGAAATGAATGCAATGGGAGTTGGAGAGAAGAAACGGCCTCTTGAATTATTGAATGGAATTATTCTTACAGACTGGCAAATAAAAAAAATACATAGATCTTGCCCTCAAGCTGGAAAAAAATAAAAGTATCACTAATAAATCACTTTACAACAAAGAAAAAAATGGCATATCTTAATATTATGGGACCATGTGTTCCTACTGAGAGCAATCATCTTTATTTAGTGAAACACATTATTTTAGAAAAAGGTGCGTTTCTTAGCATTGGGAAAGAGAAAAAGAGAGAAAATGTCTTCAGCTGAATGCTACAAGATATGGCAGGAATCATTAGATTCAGTGCCTTTGTAGCAGGATAGCACTTAGCACTTAAGACTTATATGCTGCTTCACAGTGCTTTACAGCCCTCTCTAAGCGGTTTACAGAGTAAGCATATTGCCCCCAACAATCTGGATCCTCATTTTATCTAACTTGGAAGGTGGAAGGCTGAGCCAGTCAGGATTGAACTCCTGGCAATGAGCAGAGTTAGCCTCCAATACTGCATTCTAACCAGTGCACCACCACAACTCCATTGGCACGCCATAGGCCTATTAATGGCCATTTGCCCTGAGAGTTGACTGAAACGTCTGTATAGTGGTAAAATTTAATTCTGAGTAAATTTTGGACATAGTGCTGGAAATAAGCACTAAGAGGGAAGAATTATTTCCTGCTGTCTGAATTTTCAGAGGCAAACTCTAGTTGTTGCTAGAGCAAGACTTTTAAACTAGGCAGATGTTTTAATCTGTTCATATTTTATGATGAGCCATAATCTAATTAACCACAATTTATCAAATAAGCCACAATGGTTGGATTCATAATATACGCAAAATCAAACAAATTGTATTTTCTGCAGCTGAGCCTAAACCAAGCAAGATCATGATTATTTATGTTTTAACAAAATCTGAGCATCAAAGCGAAGGGAAATTTAGTGGCAAAAGTAATGGTTAACTCTGGAATGCAAAGAATTGACTGAGAAAAATGAAGAAATTGCCAGTTGTATGGCTTTTGAAGAATATTCTGGAGTCTGTAACAGAAAAAAAGAATAAAGGTTGGGTGGTGGGAAGGCAACTAAACTACAAGAGCAGCCTGAGGATTTGTTTATTAATTTCTTTTTTTTAAAGTATTGAGATGCTTAATGAGATTTTTTAATGAACTTGTTTATACAACATAGTCATCTCTTTTGGGATAAATTGTCCAGTTTCTATCTGCCTGGAAGGGATTCCTAGGATATAAATATATTTCTACATTTATTTTAATTGTACCACACGAAAATAGAACTGTTATTCTATTTATTTATTTATCCCCCCCAACACTCATTCATATAATAAAACATTAAAATTTCCTAACTATAAAATCAACATAAATTAGTTACTTAAGACCTAGCAGCATGAAGCTGTTACACCACACACACACACACACACACACACACACACACACACACAGAGGGACAAAATAGGCAGTATTTTTTCCAACCTATCCATTTAAGAGCCTTGGTGGCACAGCAGACTAAAGTACTGTTAAGTAGCACCAGCTGCCTGCAATTACTGCAAATTCAATCTCACCAGACTCAAGGTTGACAGCCTTCCATCCTTCTGAGGTAGGTAAAATGAGAACCCGGGTTGTGGGGGCAATAAGCTGACTTTGTATAAAAAAGAACACCACTTGGGGGGGGGGGGCGAAAACCCTACTAAGCAGGTATATATAAAAGTATGAAGGCTATTGCTTAATGCATTGTAAGCTGCCTGAGTCTCCGGAGAAGGGCAGCATATAAATCGAATCAATCAATCAATCAATCAATCAATCAATAAATAAATAAATAAAAAATAGCTCTTCTGCTGATCGTAAGAAGGGGACTTTTCTTACATCAACATCAGGTGGAAGCCTTGGGGAAGTTATGGAGAAAGAATGCCTTGGTTTTGTGCTCCCCCCCCAAAAAAAAATCTGGAAAAAGAGAATCAGCAACAAACCTTGCCACACAACACATTGCAGGAAGGAAAGATTCTATTCAGATCATAAAAACTGCAGATCAGAGTCAAGAAGAGCATTATAAATTATAAACAACACTTGGAATACTACCTGTAAACTTATTGGTAGCCAATGCAGTTTTCAGACTATGTCTGTAATAACTGCTAAAGTAGGATCGGCTTCATCAACAGTCAGGTAGCTGCACTTTTCTAACTGGATCCTCCCAAGTAATTACAGTAACTCAGTGTGAAATAATGAGTGACAGTTGTCACAGCACATGGTGCAATTTTTTCCAGCAAGAGCCATGAATTCAAGTGAATCTCCAGATTCTGGACCAGTTCCTCTGGGAAAGCAAGACACTGCTATCACTAGCCTAGAGAACAAAGATGAAGTGTTGGTTCCAGGTGCTTTTAGAATAAACAACTAATCCATTTTTCTGGGCTTAAATTTGAGTTTGTTTTGCTCTATCTAGATCATAAGAGAATCCCAGGTCAGCTATTCTACAGCATCTCCTGCTTGGCAGGGAGGACAGCAGTATGACTGGATCATCAGCATACTGGTGAAATCTCTTTTTGATAACTGACAGATGATCTACTCCATAGTTTCATGTAGATGTAAAACAGGAAGAAGGAAAAAGACAATTTTTTTGGGATGGCTAACAAGGATTCGACTTCTCTTCTACCAAATGGACTTGTTCACTCAGGAAGGAGCAGTCGTGTTGCCATTCCTCAGTTGTTGCAGGAGGTCCAGAAGGCTACCATGATCACTGGTATTGACTACTATAGAGAGGTCTATCAGGAGCAGAAGGGCCATACTCCCTCAATCCCAATCCCACCACGAGTCATCCACAAGACCAATGCTCTTTCAATCCTCTTAGAACACCTTTGTGGCCTGTGTTCAAATAAGGTAGAATATGATTTGACTAGATGCAGTAATATACTGTATGTTTCTCACTTGGGTTCATAGCGTCTCATTTGAATTTAAGCATGTTAACATTTTCACATCATCTTTCCTTGTCCTTTTTCTGTGTTGGTACCGGGGTGAAATCCAGCAGGTTCTGACAGGTTCTGGAGAACTGGTAGCAGAAATTTTGGGCAGTTCGAAGAACTGGGAGTGGAAATTTTGAGTAGTTCAGAGAACCGGCAAATACCACCTCTGGCTGGCTCCAGAGTGGGGTGGGAATGGAGATTTTGAAATATCCTTCCCCCAGGAGTGGGGAGGGAATGGGGATTTTGTAGCATCCTTCCTCTGGAGTGGGTGGGAATGGAGATTTTGCAATATCTTTCCCCTGCCATGCCCACCAAGCTACACACACAGAACCGGTAGTAAAAAAAATGGATTTTACCACTGGTCGGTACTTATCTCTTTACATCATACATACAGATTTTTGTCACAAATTATAACTGCTTGCACTATTTTTAAAAAAACTTTTCCTTTTTTTACACTTGACCAGTGAATCATCACAGCTGACATCTGCTGTTTTAAGATGTCCTCTCTCTGAATATTTTTGAGATTTTGGGTGGCAGTGGGGGTGTATTCTGTTTTGTTCTGATTTCTGCTAGCACTGAAAAATATTTTTAGTTCTTACAAAGTTCTGGAGTAAGGACATTATATTATTCAAGAGAATAAAATACAGAGTCACATTTTTAGGACTACCAGATCTAGGCTGGAAGAGTCTGGATAACCAATTGATGGCAACAAAGTTTGCAGTCTGCTCAGTTTTTTTGCTGCACAGATCAGATAGCCAAATATCACAGGTGGACTTTGTTTTCTCCTAATCTGAAAATTCTGATTAGAGTGATAGCCTGGATATCATCCCATATTTTTAAAAAATTAATCAGTGTAGCCTGCTTCAAATATTGTAATTTGTACTGTTTATCTGTGTCTGTGTGCCTTATGAAGTATATGATAGCTACCAAATCTATATGGTCCTCATGTTACAGTAACCCTGTAGCTAGGGTCTCTGGCCAAAGACAATAACTGATGAGTCATCAGTAGGCAAAAGTGCTTAAAATGACTTAACTGGGGACTTAATAGATCAGCAGATCTGACCTGGGGAAAGCTGAGAACAAAAGCAATATCCACAAAGTATCTATCCTAAATGCAGTGGTGGGATTCAAGTAATTTAACAACTGGTTCTCTGCCCTAATGATTTCTTCCAACAACCAGTTGAATCCCACCACTGCCTAAATGACATGTATATACATTTGAACAGTCCAAGGAAATGTTGAACTTTAATTTGTGGTGTATCTAGGCTGGATCTCAGAATAAAAGTCCAACATCCTACTTTTTTGGACAGTGGGCATCTACTCAAACCAGGGGTGAAATGTAAAATGTGTTACTACCGGTTCTGTGGGCATGGCTTGGTTGGGGGGATAATGTGACTGGATCGGCGTGGCCAACTTTTTTTTTTTTTACTTTTCAAAGTGTTTTTTCTAATGCTTTGAAAAGCCTCTGCCGATCAGGCAACTCAGCTGGGATCGTCAGAGAGGCTTTTTAAAAAATACCTCTCTGATGATCCCAGCTGAGTTGCCTGATTGGCAGAGAGGTATTTTTTAAAAAGCCTCTCTGATGATCCCAGCTGAATTGCCTGATCGGCAGAGAGGTATTTTTTAAAAATACCTCTTTGCCGATCAGGCAATTCAGCTGGGATCATCAGAGACTTTTCAAAGCATTTTTTAACCACCTCTTTGGCCAAGAGGTTGTAGAAAAAATGCTTTTAAAAGTAAAAAAAAAAAGCCTCTGATGATCATGCGGCTCAGCTGGGCATGGGGGGGGGGCATGCAGGGATTTTTGCTACCTGTTCTCCGAACCACCCGCTGCCATCACTACCGGATCAGGTGATCCGGTCCGAACTGGGAGCATTTCACCCCTGACTCAAACCACATTTTGAATAGAGAGGATCATTGGTTTAGAGGCCATTTAGGTTAACATTGAGCAGCCCTCTCTCAACAGAGGGGAAGGGATAAGACACCAATCCAGTTTACAATGCAGCCATTGCAACAGTTCCAAGAACATTCCACAACCGATTGCACTCTGATTCAGATGACCCTGAGGGCAAAGATAAACTCCCAGGTAGCCTCAAGAGCTCTCAGGAGAGTACCCATGACCAGATGACTACAAAGAAATACAATCTTTCTACTCACCTACCCACCATCATCTGATCAGAACCTATCCTTCCATCTCCCCAACATCCAGTCTCAACTGTCACTACCTATACTTCCATCCCCCCCTGCCCCATTAACACAACTGATGAAGCTTCTTCGATGAGAAGCAAAACATTTTGTTCTTCTTCCTCAAGGAAAAAACAGTCCAGTTGCCTTTTGAAAAAGCACCTTTGAGACTGGTAGGTAGTAATTAAAGGGAAATATTAAAGGTAGCAAAGGCTACAGATAGGCTATGTCAAATGTTCCTGCCTTTTGAAGAAGCATTCCTCATCCCAATAGCCACTTAACCAGCCGGCTTTTAAAGATCTGGGTTTTTCCCCTCCCAAAGTATGTTTTTTTCCAAGCATGTGGGAGTGGGTGACCTGCTGAGTAAGATTCTCCAGCACTTATGTGTATCTATGCTGTTACTTTGCACTGTGGGGGGTAAAAAGAATCCGAGCAGGCAGATAAAAGATGGCATATGTTACAATGGATGCTAACATTCAACCTTTGGGTTGCTATTTAAAACCCACATTTCTATTTATCTACATAAATAGATAGAAAGGTAAAAATTGATAGGCCAAGTCAGAGAATTATGAAAGAAGAAAGAATTTGCAAGTACGCAAAGGGGAATAGAAGGTTATAGAAAAAGCAAGTGGCAATAATGCTAAGGATATCTGCCCCCACCCCCTTTTTCCCTGGCACATCCAGCAAGCCCAGTTTGGATGAGATGATTAGCTCTATTGATGTAGTCAGTTATCCTGTGATGTAATTAACACCAAGTAGTCATCTATCTATCTTTGCCTCTGCGGTTGCCATAGCTACACCCTTTCAGTATGGGGTGATGGACTGTTACAGTGTAAGAAAACTCATAAATGATTAGAATCATTTCTTTTGAACTGTGCCACAGGAAACTGAAATACATGGCTACAAATAAATAAATTTAGAAGCATGGCTGTCCGTGATCAATGTTCTCTCTTTAGAGAGAGTCAAAGACAGAAGAGAGAGAAGCCACAAGTGCCCCTTGTACTGTATATTGCTCCTTCTGAAGCATCAGGAGAATGACTGCCATTAAAAATCTGGAATAAACACTTGAAGATCTGTAGGTACTATCTAATTCAGTGATGGCTAACCTTTTTGCCATTGCGTGCCAAAAGCGGGGGGAGTGCAGGGTGGTGGTGCGCGTGTGTGCCCACACCCATAATTCAATGGCCCCCTGTGCCCTGCCCCCCACGCATGTGTGTGGGACACCCCCCCCTGTTCTCCCCTGCACATGCATGACCCCCTGCGCCCCATTTTGGGCCTACCAGAAGCCTCCGGAGGGCAAAAACGGTCTTTTCCCACCCCCGGGAGGACCTCTAGAAGCTAGAAGCGGCCCATTTCCCAACTTATGGTGGGCCCGGTAGGCCCGTTTTTCACCCTCCCCAGGCTCCAGAAGCTTTCCTGGACCATGTGGAGGGCAAACATGACCCCCCCACCCCCTGGAGGCCGAACACGCCCTCTCAGAGCCTCCACACAAACCCTGTACTTACCTGGCATCCAAAACGGGCCACATGGAAACTCCTGGGAGGGGAGGGGTGGTGTGGGCAGGGCCAGCTGAAAATCAGCTGGCCAGCGTGTGCTGGAGCTGAGCTAGGGCAATGGCTCACGTGCCCACAGATATGGCTCGGCGTGCCATCTGTGGCATGTGTGCCATAGGTTCGCCATCATGGATCTAGTTGATTCTCTACCTTCTTCCCTTTCCGATCATATCCTGGATACTTACAAGCAAATTGAACTTGGCTACATTTATTAGAAAGGTTATTTACATCAGAGTTTCAAGGACTAATGTGACACACATCAATATGCAAATTTGGATGAATAAGTCTCTATAAAACTGGCACTTGTTTCCTTCTATTCTTCTGGGTCTGACACACCCAATGGATTCATACAGGGGCCAACAAGTGTTCATGGTTGAATTCTCTCCTCTCTCCCACATTTTGCAGGTAGTAGAGTTTTCCTTCCTTTTTATCAACAATTGCCAAGGTCTATTTCCTGCCTACATTTCTGGCCTTGCAAGAAATTGCCTCTTCCCTTTGCCTCTTTTCTTTTTTCTTTTCTTTTCACTCTCCAAACTATCTGAACCCAGATTATCCAATCAGTCCTTTATTCATTTATACCAGACCTGAGGGGTCACACGTGATCATAATTTTTCTTGGTAAGGAATCCTATAAGAGTGGAGCTGGCATGAAAAACTGCTCTCCATACCCTCGTGCAAAATATTTAATATGGGAAGGGGACACCAAGAAAAGCCTTTTGCACTAGTCTCAAAAGGTGAAGGTTACTTGCAAGATTGTATTTCAGGCCTGCTCAGCCACTGAGTTGAGGACAATTTATACCTCTCTACTGACAATACTGTCATTCTAGTTATAATGTGGATGGCATATTGCATGCATATGGCTTCTACTTCCAGTGCATTATCTTTATAGCTACAATATAAACAGTATAAATTGCATGCATATGGCTTCTCATTCAAAGTTTGCCTCACTCACAACTTCATGGTTTGTGAGAGCCTGCAGTTATTATTTTCAGGGTATATTTATTTGAATGAATGTTTCCCAGAGGTAGTTGGAGGGAGGCAGATGGCTGGATCTTTGACAAGACAAGATCTTTGGTCTGAGCCCAGAAGGGCCATTTTTAAAATAAAGAAATGTTGCTCTTCTATATTTGCAGCCTAATATATTTTTTGGAAATCTATCTGAATTTCTTGAGACAAAACCAAGTGATCCTTAAAGGCAGGCTTGAAATTGTTAATTAATCACAGGGCTTGAACATATAAACTCTGTTGCTATGAGATCTACTCTGAAATCTCTTATTCCACCTCCCTGCAAGAACAAAGTAATAGGATAGGATAGGATAGGATAGGATAGGATAGGATAGGATAGGATAGGATAGGATAGGATAGGATAGGATAGAATAGAATAGAATAGAATAGAATAGAATAGAATAGAATAGAATAGAATAGAATAGAATAGAATAGAATAGAATACACTACCAGACTCTGTGGTCTCATCCCAAAACCCCCAAAACTTTAACCTAAGGCTATCTACTGTTGACCTCACCTCATTCCTAAGAGGTCTGTAAGGGGCATGCATAAGAGCACCAGCGTGCCTACCATCCCTGTCCTAATGTTCCCTTTAATTGTATTCGTTTTATGTATTCAATTCATGCTTATACTTATATAAGGAAACATATTAGGAAACAGTCAATATAAATCGTAAGGATACCAGCAACAAGGTTACTGTATAACTGTAACCTTGTTGCTGGTATCCTTACAAGATGGGTGATAGGAACGATGAGAAGATTAATAGTAATGCTATTAATTGACATGCAGACTACTTCACTAATTGATTTCAGGCATGCCGTCTTTCTACTAGGCTGTAGGTTCCTATTTCACCTTAAACCTTCCCACTGACAAATGTATTTCCCAAAGCAATATGATCCAGCAAATTGCTTTCTCTATCTAAACGCTAGGTTTTTTTAAATGTAATGCAAGAGTTGTAAACCTGCTGACAAATAACTATTTTCTTCCTCTAATCCTTCCTCAGAGGCCCAGTTTAGTATGGTGATTAAGGCATCAAGCTAGAAACCGGATGTGATGGAAAGTGCACCAGCAACAGCAGAAGGGAAGGATTTTTCTGACTGAGTACTTTCCCAAGAGACAGATCAAGAGACTGCAGAGTCCCAAGCTAGAAGAGGGAAGGGGAAAGAGGTTCAGAGTAACCACACCAGTAGTAGGTTTCAAATTTTTTTACTCCGGTTCTGTGGGTGTGGATTGGTGGGCGTGGCAGAGGAAGGATAATGTAAAATCTCCATTCCCATCCCACTCCAGAGGAAAGATCAGGGGTGGGTTCTACTTACCTTTACTACCGGTTCGCAGTGGGGCTGCACGCGGCACTTGCTTTGCTCGCACATGCGCTCTTCTGTGCATGCGCAGAAACGTTTTGATGATGTCAGGGTCGGTGGGTGGAGCCTCCCGCCAGTTTTACTACCGGTTCTATAGAACCAGTGCAAACCGGGGGCAACCTATCACTGGGAAAGATACTGTAAAATCTCCATTTCCTCCCCAATCCAGGGGAAGGTTACTGCAAAATCCCCACTTCCTCCCAATCAGCTGGAACTTGGGAGGCAGAGAATAGATGGGGGCGGGGCCAATCATAATTTTTACTACCGGTTCTCCGAACTACTCAAAATTTCTGCTACCAGTTCTCCAGAACTGGTCAGAACCTGCTGAAACCCACCTTTGGTCCATATCCTAGAATCCCTCAGGGTGCTTAGAGAGGTATAGCTTTAGTTTGGCAAGATTCTATCTATTAGGTGTAAGTGAATAAAGGACTGGAATCAATTGGATCTCACTGTTTCATCTCTGGGCTTCAGGTGAGCACCAGGAGACCATGAGTTCTAGTCCCGATTAGACATGAAGTTAAATGGGTGACCTTAAGTCACTTCCTCTGAGTCCTAGGAAGGAGGTACAGCAATGACAAACCACTTCTGAAAGTCCCTGCCAAAAAAACTGCAGGGACTGGGAAACTGCAGTTGCCAAGAATCAATAACTGACTTATGAAAACCAGGAAAAAAATCCTTTCTCAATCATATATATATATGTATATCAGAGATGCCCTGACAGAGGGAGAGGAAGCAAATGACAAAAGCAATATTGTAACATAAGTTCTATCCCATTTTTATGTGTTCCACACAGTATAGGTACAAAAGAGCAGATCTTGTGCTGCAATAATATCACACTTTCATCATTTTGACGAAATAATTCTGCAGGAACAGTCTAGACCAGTGATGGCTAATCTTTTCCAGACCAATTGCCCAAAAAGGGCGCTTGAACCCCCAAAATGCAATGTGTATGCGGCCCCCTGCATGTGCTGTGCCCCCACGCATGCACACATGCCCTCCCATGTGTGCACTCACCCCCGCCCTCTGTGCATATGCAACAGAGACATGAAGACCAGCTGGCTGGCAGGAGTCATGCGCATATGTGCAGCAGAGTTGAACTGGGGCAATGGCTCGTGCGCCATCAGAGAGGACGCTGCATGCCACCTCTGGCACGCATGCCATAGGTTCACCATCACGGATCTAGACCTTTAATCCTGGCTCAACTTCTGAACCAGGAGGTCATATGGTCCAATTTACTAATGTAAGCCTATGGAAATCGAATTATGGTTTACTGAACTATCCCAAATACTTGAATTATCCTAATAAACAACTATTGATACAGTATGGTGAAAAATATTCCTCAAAAAGATGCAATAATGTGAATTTACTAATCTGTTGCCTCATGCAAGCTATTCTATTGGGACCATGTAAAAGAATGTCTCCCAAATGAATTGCAAACTTTTGAATCTTTCCAAATTATATTGGAAACACAGCTGGTAGCAAAATGCACACAATTCTAACACGGCAGAAGGAAAAATCAGAAACCCTCAATTTAATGGATAAAAGGATGGGGGTAATGTACATTAAAGCTGAAAATAAGAAGTTGATTTGTATATAACACCATATTACACATGTAAAATACTATTTGTCATTTACACATACAAAATGTGTGCATAAAATAATGAACAAGATTTTATGCATGTGTAAAATCGTATTAAGTGGTGACACAATGGTTAGAATCAGGGGTGAAATTCACTTACCTTTGCTACCAGTTCAAAAATGGGAGCACGTGCGCCTCCTCCACTCATGTACAGAGCCTTCTGCGCATGTGCAGAGGGTCAAAAATGGGATGTGATGACATCCAGGTGGGTGGGTGGAGCCTCCCGCCACCGGCACTACCGGTTCGCCTGAGCAGGATAGAACTGGATCAATTTCACCACTGGTTAGAATGCAGTACTGCAGGCTACTTCTGCTGACTGCCAGCTGCCTGCAATTTGGCAGTTCAAATCTCACCAGGCTCAAGGTTGACTCAGCCTTCCATCCTTCCGAGGTCAGTAAAATGAGGACCCAGATTATTGGGGGCAATATGCTGACTCTGTAAACCACTTAGAGAGGTCTGGAAAGCACTGTGAAGTGGTATATAAGTCTAAGTGCTATTGCTAAATGGTAAATGGTGTCTATTATCTAAAGGTGATACCTGGGGTATAAATTGCTAGTGTGTGGCTAGGAAACGGAACTTGATTAAAACATCAGCTCAGTATGTAAGGAAAAACCGAAGTTCCATATTGAGGATCATCTTAAAAGGAATAAATTTACAAAATGCAAATATCACCAATTTGAAAGAGATGCAGGTATGTTGTACATATTGCAATTAAAAATGTGTTGCTTGATGAAAATTACAATGGGAGAACAACACTACGAGAAGAATGGGGGCAGAAGTTTCAGCTTCCATTTTTTTTATTTCTAAAATGTTTCATTAATGTAATAATTTGGAAAACTGATGTCCTCACTTTCATTTTTCCTCAAATATGGAAAGAAACTATGTTCTCATTTTTTAAAATAGCTTATTGCTGAATTTTGGTGACGGAGGCTTAGAGGCCAGCACAAAGGGTCTGGAAGCAACATATGGCTGTGTGTTGCAAAACTCTGCTATAAATAAAGTAAATGTCAAAACAACCTGGAATAGTATGGTGCAATGCTATTTACCACATATCAGAAAAGACTGTATTGCCAGGAAAGATGTATAAGTATTAAGTACGTATTCCTGATTTTTTTATTTAAATCTATTTCCCAGTGTTGGGTACCCTTACCTCCAGCTCATTCCTTTCAATTAAAGTGCCATGGATGAGAAATTCTCAGCTGGGAAGAAAAATATTAGGCGTACTTTTCCCATGATTGGGACATATAGAAAATCCACCATTTATCAACTGAATTCAGGAATATTAAAAAAATCCTAAACTTAATTGCCATTAACCCTCCTATTCCTTTAGCTTGTGAACTCCTCTAAACATTACTCCTGGCTCAGCAATTAAATTTAGAACATGTTTTCATAGATTTTTTCCTCCTTAATTTAAACTTCAGTGTAGGAGAGTAGATTTCAAGGGGGAAGGGATTATAGTTAGGAAAGGGTTAAGAGCCTTGGATAGTACAGTGGTCTAAAGCCCTGTTATTAACATCAGCTGCCTGCAATTATTGCAGGTTCGAATCTCACCAAGGCTCAAGGTTGACTCAGCCTTCCATCCTTTCTAAGGTAGGTAAATTGAGGACCCAGTTTGTGGGGGCAATAAGCTGACTTTGTAGAAATATACAAAAGTATGAAGGCTATTGCTTAGCGCACTGTAAGCCGCCCTGAGTCTCCGGAGAAGGGCGGCATATAAATCAAATTAAAAAAAAAAAAAAACTCTCCTCACTGTTATAATATTTAATGGCAATAAAACATATCTATAGATACTGTAAATAGATAATTTTCTTGCCAGGGAAGTTATTTTCCTAAGCTTAACGCATTGTTAGCCGCCCTGAGTCTCCGGAGAAGGGTGGCATATAAATAAATAAATAAATAAAAAAGTCGCATCCTTCAGGGTCTTTTAGTCATTTTCTTGCAGATGTTTCATTACCAAACAAGGTAACATCATCAGTGCTAGTCGGGGCTAGGATTGGGTATAGAGGTGGGTTTCAGCAGGTCCTGACCAGGTCTGGAGAACCGGTAGTGGAAATTTTGAGTAGTTCAGAGAACCGGTAATAAAAATTCTGACTGTCACCGCCCCCATCTATTCTCTGCCTCCCGAGTCCCAGTTGATCGGGAGGAAATGGGGATTTTGCAGTAACCTTCCCCTGAAGTGGGGTGGGAATGGAGATTTTACAGTATCCTTCCCCTGCCATGCCCACCAAGCCATGCCACGTCCACCAAGCCATGCCACACCCACCAAGCCACACCCACAGAACTGATAGTAAAAATTTTTGAAACCCACCACTGATTGGGTGGGGTTAGTTCTCATTTTATATACTACTACTGACTTGCCCTGTTGGTGGGAGTGGTCTTGGTGGTTCCTCAGAGGTGGGCAGCACATGAATAAACAACCGGTTCACCCAGCACCAAAAATGTGACTGTGCACCTTCCGCGCATGCGCTTTGCTTGTGTGCTTTGCTTGCGTGCTTTGCTTGCGTGCTTTGCTTGCGTGCTTTGCTTGAGCAGCACGGCTTAAAAAACGCAGCTAAATAGGATGGCATAGACCCGGAGCAGGTGGGCCGGCCCATCCGCAGGTCTAAATTACCGGTTCGCCCAAACTAGTCTGAACCAACAGTAGCCCACCACTGTGGTTCCTCAGTTGGACTGTTGTTTACTCTTAGTTTGTTTGTCTGAGTTGGTAGTTCCTTGACTGGAGTATTGTTTGCTTCTTGATTTTTGGTCTAATGTTGATCTAATCTTTTTCCTATGGTCAAAGCACTGTAGCTGTACATTCCTCCCCTGTTAAAAGTATAACAGTATAAAGTGCAAAGGAAAGGTCTCATACTATTAAATGTGTGTGTGTGTATACACATATACTATTTAGAGTAGATAAAATGCACTTTAAAGAGCACTTCCGAATTTTCAACGAACAAAAAAAAAAAGTATAACAAAAAAGTATGGCAGACCTATTATTCCAGTCCATCCCTTGTGAAGGCAGCATGCACACACTCTGCCAGTCGTTGCTAAGCTACAATTCCCAATAGCCGCAGCTGGCATGCAAGGATGAGAGATGCTAGTGTTGTAAAATTTATGGACTCCATCTCAATTTAGTAGTGTGGCACTTAGATGACAGCCTGAGAAAAGCAGCAAACAAATCATCAAAGCCATCTAAGGAATAGTAGCCTTCAATGGGAGAAGACGAGTGAGTATCCCATTTTGAAACCAGATCAAATGTGGAAGCCAGCCGATGGGTGAAAATTGCAAAACTGACTTAGACCAAGGATAACAAGTGAGAGCGCTGCTGAATGCTGAGATAAAATAAACTGCTACATTATTAGAATCTGTTACATTTGTATAGAAAAGGACTGCAAAAAAGAGTATTTTGTTGGCGGTATAATAAGTACAATGCTTCTTTAAAATATACGTTTCAAAATGTCCTATTCTTACCAAGTTTCGGGAAAAAGCAGTGGATTATATAAATACCGTATGATTGTGTCACAAAAGCTAACATTTTCAGAAGTCTTTTGAACAACTTACCTAATACATGGGATTTGACAACCAGACATTGTAAATAGATTTCCGTGCCCTTAATATGGCTAAAACACTGATATTGCAGAACTGGGAAGATAAATGTATGTCTCTATTTATTTAATGGATTGAAGACCTGATTCCGCTTGCCATTTATGAGATGATTGCATAGAGACGTAGACTTTGTATAGACAAGTATAATAAAACATGGGACTCGTTTATACAGAATACAGTAGATTAAAAAAAAGTTAGTCATATAAATGTATTTTAAATATATACGTATTTCTATGACATTTGCATTAGATAATCTGGAACTGAACACACTCAAAACCGTAGAAATGGTGGTGGATTTTAGGAGAAACCCTCCCATACTACCTCCTCTTACAATACTAGACAACACAGTATCAACAGTAGAGACCTTCAAATTTCTAGGTTCTACCATATCTCAAGACCTAAAATGGACCCCTAACATCAAAAATGTCATGAAAAAAGTACAACAAAGAATGTTTTTTCTACGCCAACTCAGAAAGCTCAAACTGCCCAAGGAGCTGCTGATACAGTTCTGCAGAGGAATCATTGAGTCTGTGATCTGCACTTCTATAACTGTCTGGTTTGGTTCTGCAACCCTACAAGACAGACACAGAATTCAGAGGATAATTAGAACTGCAGAAAAAACAATTACTACCAACCTGCCTTCCATTGAGGACCTGTGTACTGCATGAGTCAGAAAAAGGGCTGTGAAAATATTTACAGACCCCTCACATCCTGTTTCAACTCCTACCTCAAAACGATGCTATAGAGCGCTGCACACCAGAACAACTAGACACAAGAACAGTTTTTTCCCGAATGCCATCACTCTGCTAAATAAATAATTCCCTCAACACTGTCCAACTAGTTACTAAGTCTGCATTACTATTAATCTTCTCATCGTTCCTATCACCCATCTCCTCTCAGTTATGACTGTATGACTGTAACCTTGTTGCTGGTATCCTTACGATTTATATTGACTGTTTCCTAATACGATTTGATTGCTTATTTGTACACTATGACTATCATTAAGTGTTGTACCTTATGATTCTTTACAAATTTTTTATCTTTTCTTTTATGTATACTGAGAGCGTATGCACCAAAGACAAATTCCTTGTGTGTCCAATCACACTTGGCCAATAAAGAATTCTGTTCTATTCTATAAGTATATATAGGACTGTAAATTTTTATTGACATATATTTTTTCCTTGTCATATTTCTTTCACCTTTTTTTTTAGAATATAGTATGTGTTCATTTTGTCCTTCTGTTTAACCATGTAGGTAGCACACACTGATTGAAAACTTTTCTCTTCAGGCATAGAGGGAGGTTGTTCTTGAAAATTATGCTTAGCTTATAGAATGCCTGCTAACCACATTTAAAGATATAAATATACCGTATATATTTACAGAAGCATATGCAAATGTACGTCCTGTGGGTAGAAAATGGTATCTTACTATGTTCCTGGCATATGCTGTTCTCAAAAACATAACCAGTATGCCTGTTTTCTATCAAGACTGGTTATAGAAGGCAAGACTTGGTGGCGCAGCAGACTAAAAGTGCTTTTAAGTAGCACCAGTTGCATGCAATTACTGCAAGTTCGAATCTCATCAGGCTCAAGGTTGATTCAGCCTTCCATCCTTCCGAGGTAGGTAAAATGAGGACCCAGATTGTGGGGGCAATAAGCTGACTTTGTATAAAAAAGAACACCGCTGGGGGGGGGGCGAAAGCCCTACTAAGCAGGTATATAAAAAAGTATGAAGGCTATTGCTTAACGCATTGTAAGCCCCCCTGAGTCTCCGCAGAAGGGCGGCATATAAATCGAACCAATAAATAAAATAAATAAATAAATAAGACAAAAATGAATGAATTTGCTTGTTGACACTTCATGGGTATCTGATTGGCTAATATGGGATCAGAACAGTGGTGGGTTGCTCCCGGTTCTGTCTGGTTCTATAGAACCGGTAGTAAAACCGGCGGGAGGCTCCACCCACCTGCCACGATGTCATCATGGGTCATCTGTGCATGCGCAGAAGCAAGCGCATGCGCTCCCGCTGCGAACCGGTAGTAAAGGTAAGTAGAATCCACCCCTGGATCAGAATATGGGATAAGATAGACTTTGGTCTGACTGAACAGAATTCTTTGAAAATAAGTAACTTTTTAATATACTGCCCAACTCCCAGCAACTCTCGGCAGTTTACAAGTTTAAAAAATGAAACAAGATAATAAAAGCAATAAGAAACAAAAAATGGATACAGATGGCAGAATAACAAACCAGGAGAACAAAAACTATCTATCTTAAAAGGAGGCTTCAGTCACTCCACCAAAGGCCTAAGTGAAGAGCCATGTCTTCAGGTACTCTCAACACACCGGCAGGGTGGTGGCCATTCAGATCTTGGGGAGACCCTCATTCCAAAGAGCAGTGCTGCAACAGAGAAGGTGCACTTCCAAAGTCCCATGAGATGGCAATTGAAGGAACTAACTGCAAAAATACCAATTTTAAATTAAAAATTTGTCCTTAAATCCTCCAAGGCAAGACAAATATATGAATAAATAGCCCAATTATATCTCAAGACTATGTTAAAAACCTCAGGGCATAAAGTTCTTTCTATATATTATAGAAAAATGGATAGTCATCTTCTAAGGTATGCTATAAGGCATACAAATATTTTAAAAGACTTGTTACACTAATTTAATATATCAATGCATTTTGAGAAGCGTAAATCATGCCTAACATTAACTAAAGCTACTATAACCAACACTATTATTTATATATCAGAAGTAGAACCTGAAATAACCTGAAATGATTAGGGGATTGGAGGCTAAAACATATGAAGAACGACTGCAGGAACTGGATATGTCTAGTTTGATGAAAAGAAGGACTAAGGGTGACATGATAGCAGTGTGCCAATATCTCAGGGGCTGCCACAAAGAAGAGGGAGTCAAGCTATTCTCCAAAGCACCTGAGGGTAGGACAAGAAGCGATGGGTGGAAACTAATCAAGGAGAAAAGCAACTTAGAACTAAGGAGAAATTTCCTGACAGTTAGAACAATTAATCAGTGGAACAATTTGCCTGCAGAAGTTGTGAGTACTCCAACACTGGAAGTTTTTAAGAAGATGTTGGATAATCATATCTGAAGGGATATAGGGTTTCCTGCCTAAGCAGAGGGTTGGACCAGAAGACCTCCAAGGTCCCTTCCAACTCTGTTATTATATTATATTATATAAATATAGGTGGAATAGATAGGAAAGAACAAAAGATATTTATACCTTTTAAAATTGAATGGAAAAAGAAAGTTATCTTTCTTCCAGTTAAAATGTTCGGGTCTTCTTTTATTGCTCTCTTGCTAGATAGACTCTGCCTTGCATTTAAAAAAAATTATCACTGCCAGCACTGTTCTATTGATTATTCTTTGTTTTATATGTGCTTCACAATTCTTGTGGCCTTCTAAGTAGACATATTTAGTGATAAGAAACCTTGAATTTTTAGGTAAGAATTACAGCCCAGGGTTTCCAAATTTTGAACCTAAACTTGTAGAACTGCATTAAAAGTTTATTGTTATTTGAAGTTGATTCTCTTAACTCTTCTCTTTTCTTGAAAATGTAGGTGGTTTCTTGGTGGCTTAGTATGTCTGATGAACTCAGTTAGAGCAGATTATAAATCACGATTTATGCTTCAGAACATTATATGACTCCACAGTATGCACTATGTTGTACCCAATATCTAGATTCAAAACAATCACGGAACAAGTGACTGTGGATGGTGGACAACAAAGCTAAAACAATAGATATCTAAAAGGATTATCATCAGTATTATTTTTAAAAAAATTAACAACTGTAACAACAAAGCTAAGAAAAGAATTGGTAGCAAAGGAATGGATAATGAATAATGCAGCCATCTCCTTAGTCCACCAGTCCCTTGGACACCTCCACAGGATTTATTAGATTTAAATTCCATCTTTCCTTTGAGCTCAAAGCAGCTTACCTATAGTTCTTCCTTCATGGGATCTCCCTAACAGCAATTCTGCAAGGTATATTAGATTGAGAGAATAACTGGGCCCAAAACCACATTGTGAGTTTCAGTGGTTAGGGTTGACTAGGAAGTTGGATCTCTCTGGTCTAACACATTAACTGCTACCCAGACCAATTCTGTAGCAGTTCAAAACAGATTCTGGAGTATCTGATAACAATGGCACATTTTGAAAGCTATTTTAACTTTTTTTCTGGCTCTGCACCCAATAATTGGAACCAAGAGCAAAAGCAGGATTGGTTTTACAATGCAGAGCTTGTAGGAAGTCAATGTTCCGCTGGCAGTAATTCATGAGTCACACTGCCTTTTGAGCAATTCTGTTTCAAGAGAAGTTGCTTTTTAACAAACAAACAAACAAACAACATGCTTGTTTTTTGCTTTAAAGGGAAGCTGGTACTCTGTAGAAGAGAAGAAGGAAAACAAACTCTTTTTCGGGTTCAATCCTACTTAATTCACTAAAACTACTGGATGTGCAAAAGGGTTGCAAGAACCTGCAAAGACTGAATGAGTTCACATCAGACCTGGAATGCATTTTAAAGTTGAATTTCTGAAATTTGTTCCTTCTCTCTTATCAACATCAGTTTGTTTAGTTTCAGGAATATATTATAGTCATGGGGAAAATTTCCTGGTTGCAAAATTGTCAACTTGATATTAATAAGGAATTGAATTACAGATTAATTCAAATGAATGAGAAAATTAAACAGGAGGGTGCCAGCAATATTTGACTTGAAAAACTTAGGATCAGAATATATGATCAATGGAAATAACAGATTCAGAATATTTATTTATTCTCATACGAAAGAGAAACTGGAGGATTTAAAGCAAGAGATATCTGCAAAAACTGAAGTGAAAAAAGTGCTCCTTATACTTCTAAGAGAAAAAAAAGTAGAAGTGAATTTCAAAGCAAGCAACCCTGACAACTAGGAACGAAGGATAAAAGCCTTGAGTAACAAGAAGAATGTATGATGACAACTGAATGCAGATATTTGACATTAAGTAAGACAGGTTGATGAAAGATATTTCAATCAAGAATGTCAACAAATAACATGAAAAGAAAGTGCTTTTTATGAAGATCAAGGATATCACAGAAATACTGACGATGATAATAATAGAATTTTTAGGCAAGTGAGGTAAAAAAGAAGAAGACAATGAAACTATACTGACAGACTTCATAAATGGAATTGGGTGTCCGTCTGTCAAGTCAAGATGTTGGCCATGACAATTTGATTGAAATCCCAAAATAATCATGGACATTACCCATAAAAAACAGGCAAAGTCTCAGTCACACTTCAGTCACAGACAAAATGGCACTGAACTGTTTAAAGCTACAGAATAGCCAATTAAACTGATAAGAACTCTATATCAACAAATATAGAACCAATCCATATGGCATAAAAGTTGGAAAAGTCTGGTATATATTCCTTAATTCAAAAGAGGATGGAAGCAAATGTACACATTACTGTCTTTTATTCTAATTCCTCAAGCAGATAAAATGTTGCTTAAGATTTTATAAATTAGAGCCATATTTGGAGGGAGACATTAAACGGTTAGATCCTAGACTCACACCTTCTTTGGTGCCACTCTGGAGTGCCATCCCTCCCATCTGGTCCCAACCTTGCAATTCTTTAGCAAAGCTCTAAAACTGATTTTCAAACAGGCAAGAGGAAGAATGATTTATGATCCTTGGGGGAATGGATCATTGGTATTTAAGTGAATTTTTCTCCTCGGTACGCTATATGTGTCTTTATGGTTTTATACTATATTCTTTCAATGCTGCTTCAATTTTGTAGGCCACCTAGAGCCTTTGAACCTGGCTGCCTATATAGGTAGTTTCCAAGTTATGACTAGTCATAAAATTAAGTCCGGTCACATAGAGCCCTGACTTAAAATTCCAATGATTTAAAATTAAAATTCTGGATTCCATTGTGCTTGTAGACTATTTGTACATCTAAATATATATGTCAACTAGACAGTTAGGTTCCAGAAAACACAGATACATGAAATGATAAAACAGAAAGATTAAGAGAATTTAAGAATAAAGTTCACCTTGCCCTTTTTTTCTTATCTCTGAGAGTAGGACAAGAACTAATGAGTAAAAGCTTTAAAAAGAGAAATCCACATTTAAAATTAAGACAAATTTCCTGTCTGTGAGAGCTATTAAGGAATGGAACAGCTCGACTCCTGCAGCTGGATTGTCAGATATTGCCTACGTATGATGCCCCAGGCACCAGAAGGGGTTAAGTCTTCTAAGTCTACAGACATCCCATGTGACTGTATAAACCAATGAACTCCCTTATTGGAGTCATACCCACAAATCAATTGGATATCTTCCCTAATTCTCCCCATCCATCTCAGCAAGACAGCAGTGAACTTCTCTCCCTCTCAACCTCTGAGTCATACAGTTAGGGTAATAAATGCAGCAGGACACCCTATTCATTATTGTATATTTGTAAATAATAAAATAACTTTTAAACCTGAAGCTGTATGGCCTAAATAACTTCCGCATAGACTGAATGAGCACGACCATCAGTATATATCTGACAAATGGTAGCAGACGATGGAGAATTATTGCTCAGGTCTATGAATTTTTGTAATTTTTTTTAAAGATCATAGAACGTTTTACCTAACATGGAATCCTTGAACCTGAACGAATTATCTTTACAAGAGATTGATGCATTAACCGTATCCTTAACAAAACAGCACCAATCATTAACCAAAAGACTAAAAAAACTTTCTATTGAAGCTACACTGCAAGTACAAACCTCTTTACAAAAGGACCCAACTTTTTTTCCTTCTCTTCACTCGAACACCGAAAGACCAGACCCACGCTTACAACCACCTTGCTTCGATCTCCATTCTACTCCACCTCATGACTCTCATCAAGGACTTCAACCTTCTGAATCCCTTGTATGTTCCAACCCTCCAACTTCAGACCAATTTTTATTTTCTCAAGCTTCTCCAAAACAGCATTTATATCAAGCTTTACATGCGACAGGCCTGCTAAATGCAGGCTGGACTCCTCAAAGAACTCTTGAACTGTTAAACACCCTTTCAACCTCACCAGACCTGGTAAGCGACAATTTTTTGCTTCAACCCACAGATTCCCAGACTGAACTTTTAAACACCCATTTTATTACAAATCCTCCCTCTCCACCTACTGACTTTATTGCTTCCAAAATGGCTTCCACCTTCTCCGAAAGCATGGCTTCAAAAATGGCTGACAAAATGGCCGCCCCCATACCCCACCATGCGGTCCCCAAAATGGCCGACAATTTATATGACCACACTTTAAACAAAATGATGTCTACCACTTCAGACCACAAGGTCTCAACCAACCCCCTTACCCCCATACATCCTCCTACCCACCCCACAACTGGAGATATTCAGACTGATTCCCTATCTTCTTCATCCAGAGCACCGAGTTCGAATCCTCCCAATTTCTTTTCCAATTTTCAGAACTTTTCTATTTTTGCTGCCGCTGCAGACCTCCCTATCTACACCGCTGCAGCTGTAGCAGCTGCAAATATTTCTACTGATACCAATATTGTTTCCAATGTAAAAAGATCTTTCTCAGTTTTTGCAGCTGCCGCCTCACTCCCCCCCTCATCGCCGAAGATGCCGCCACCGCTGCTGCTGCTGCCGCCTCCAACATCACCGATGCCCTGTACAAACAACAACACCAAAAGTTACACCTCGAACAAACAACACAGATACACAACTACCAATCAGAAAATCCAAACAAATTACACAAGGCATCCCACCTAAAAGATTTGACGTGAACAATGTGACACAGACAAACCAAATACCCATCACTCCAAAAATTTTTAAACACATGCTCCAATTACCGGAATCAGAACAATTAAAATGGTGGGACGCTATGTCCAAAGAAATGGACTGTTTAATAAATTTAAAAGTATTCACAAAAACAACACCTCCACAACACAAACACCCAATTGGCACTCGATGGGTTTACAAAATTAAAACACTCCCTGACAACACATATCTATACAAAGCACGCCTCGTAGCCCAAGGTTTTGCCCAACGCTTTCCCGAAGATTATGATGAAACTTACTCCCCCACAGTAAAACCAGAAAGCGTAAAAACGGCACTGACTTCAGCCATTATCTCAAATCAAGAAGTCTATCAATTTGATGTCCAAACCGCATACCTCCATGCACCATTAGAGGAGGAAATTTATGTCAATGGGGCACCAGGGTTCCAAGTTGAGTTCGGCAAAACATGGAGGCTACACAAAGGGTTCTACGGCTTAAAACAATCGGGCAAGCTCTGGTTTGACTGCCTTACCAAAACTTTAAAATCAATGGGGTATAATCAAATTCGATCTGACCAGTGCGTAATGACAAAACCTTATGAAGGGGGAAAAGAAATTATTTTAATCTATGTTGATGGTTTGATTTATATCGGGCCCAACGAACAATCCTGCAAACAATTTGCAAACAAATTAAGAGAACATGTTAATTTAAAGACCTTAGATCATATAGACCAATATCTGGGTGTACAAATTTTTAAAACTGATAGAGGTTTTTGCGTCTCACAAAAGGATAAGATTGAAGACCTGCTACAAAGATGTGGCATGGAAAACTGCAACCCCACAGATACACCCATGCGCACTGACTATAATAAAATTGCTTATCTAGACGGTAACCAGCATCATGATAAAGCTCAATATCAATCCATCATAGGATCACTCCTTTATATCAGCAGATGGAGTAGACCCGATATATCATTAAGTACAAATCTCTTATCTAGACAAGTAGATGAGCCTAAAGAACAACATTGGGTTGCTATGAAAAGGTTACTCAGATATTTGCATAATACAAAAGATATGGTCTTATTATTAGAACCTGATGAAGGGGTAACCCCAAAACTTACCTGTTATTCAGATGCCGATTGGGCAGGGGATGAAAAATCAAGAAAAAGCACATCAGGCTTTATATACTTCCTAAATGGTTGCCCCATAGATTGGCGCGTTTGTCGCCAAAACTTCATTGCTAATTCCACGGCCGAAGCTGAATATGCCAGTGCTTCTGACGCTTGCACACTTCTCACATGGATATATGAATTAGTTTCAGACATTTGGACACAACCTTCACTACCTATCACTCTCCACGAGGACAATGAGTCCGTCATAGCCTCTTCGGTCAGGGATGATGTCAGCTTCAGATCTCGCCATATTGATATACGTTATAAAAATGTGAGAGACCTAGTTGAAAAGGGTTTTGTTGAATTTGTTTATTGCGATACCAAGGATCAAATTGCTGATTTCTTAACTAAACCTGTACCTTGTGAAACACATTGGAACCATTGCAAATCAGTTGGACTGTACTTATAATTTATTTTTCTTATACTTGTTTATTATTATCTTTGAGCACTGTTCCATCACACTTGGCAATAGAAGGGGTCTGTCAGATATTGCCTACGTATGATGCCCCAGGCACCAGAAGGGGTTAAGTCTTCTAAGTCTACAGACATCCCATGTGACTGTATAAACCAATGAACTCCCTTATTGGAGTCATACCCACAAATCAATTGGATGTCTTCCCTAATTCTCCCCATCCATCTCAGCAAGACAGCAGTGAACTTCTCTCCCTCTCAACCTCTGAGTCATACAGTTAGGGTAATAAATGCAGCAGGACACCCTGTTCATTATTGTATATTTGTAAATAATAAAATAACTTTTAAACCTGAAGCTGTATGGCCTAAATAACTTCCGCATAGACTGAATGAGCACGACCATCAGTATATATCTGACATGGATGGTCATTTCTCTGGGACTGTCCTGGGCAGAGGACTGGATTAGAAGGCCTCCAATGTCACTTCCAACCCTACAAATCTATTATTGTCACTACAGTAAGGTCTTTGATCACACAGATTATGCCAGGAAATGGAATATATTAGAATTAATAGGGCTGCCTCAAAACCTAAGTATACTTTCAAGGAAATTTTAGAATGAGTAAGAAGATACTGAAAGAACTGAGTTTGAAGAAATGGTATACAATAAATAAGATAATGAGACAAGGAAGCATAAAATGTCCTAAGAATGGCAGAACTGAAATAAAAATGGAGATTGAAATACTTAACTGAAAGTACTATAAAGACAACAAATGTATTATGAAGGTGAACATGGGAAGAGAAAATTTGATTTAAATAAGAATACAGAGATAATGTCAAATGGAATGATTACTGAATTTACCATTGATGATGAATAAGTAATGATGTTAATATAATTTTCAAGGCCAGATAAAGATGGACACTGGACTAGAGAAGTAAAGATATTAATCTTAGAAGAGAAAGTAACAATAACTTAGACACGTTCATGAAGGATATTTCCATGACAATCAAGATCATAATAGTTAAATAATGGCTTGTCCCATTATAATGTATAATTGTGAAACTTAGTTGCTAAGAAAGGAATAATCATGAATTATATATTTTGAATTACAGACATGGAGATAATTATTAAGAGAAGTATGGACTGCAAGAAGTCTCAAAAGAAATAAAACTGACTTCTTCTTTAAAGAACAAATGGGAGGCTATATAAATTAATTAATTGAATAAATAAATTAAGATTACCAAGAAAAATCTCTGTTAGGGAGATGATGGCATAGAAGAAAAAAAGATTATGCTTGGCAAGTTTGAAGGAAACTAGAAGAGATAAAGTGAATGACCAAAATTATGGAGTTGAAATATTTTTGAAAGGGATATAAATGATCACTGGAAGCAGTTGAGATGGCATGTTTACAACTGCCATAGGTTGGATCTGATTTGAGAGCACTTAAATTCCTAATGGTATCATTTCATTTTCAATTGCTATGTAGTATTGGTGATATAATGGCTTGGATGTTTCTTTTTAACAAACCTCATGTACTTTCACATTCCAGTAATATTGTAGTAATATATCTTTTGTGCTTGGAATGAGGAAAGGACATTTTTGTTTTTCCAGGGCCATAATAACTCATGGGGGCCAGAGTGGTTATTAAATGAGGTTTTTGCATTCATGTCAAGTTGGAGGGAGACCAATGGGCTCATTTGATCTCAGCATATTCCTTGTGTTATGAACTGGTGAACTGAAGATAGTTCCACTGAGAGTGGAGCCAATGATCGCAGTGGAATGAAGAGCCAGAAAATGGACTGACTATTTGGGATTTCTCTCCAGAGAAGAATTGGGATTGCCCACAAATGCTCCAGACAATTGCTTCTCACGAGATCAGAAAATTGCACTCTCTAGAGCAGGGGTCTCCAACCTTGGCAATTTTAAGACTTGTGGATTTCAACTTCAGCCAGAGGAACTCTGGGAGTTGAAGTCCACAAGTCTTAAAGATGCCAAGGTTGGAGACCCCTGCTCCAGAGAGTTTAAAGATTAATTTAGCCAAAACTGCAGTGCATATCTGGGTTTGCATACTTCCTCTCTTAATCACTTCTCAATATTGCTTTTTAACTGTTTTTCCACTAATAAGAATTTTCTGATCATCAGGTAGTATAATATAGATTTCCTTTAATCCTTATTGAAAGAAGTTTTAAAAATAAATTTAAAGACATAAAAAACTTTCCTCAAAAAGCAAAAGGATGATTAGAACATTGATTTTGGAAAGCTATAAACAGGCTAAGGTTCCAGATGGATTTGAAATAAGTTTCTGGAATTAGAGTTGGATTTGGGAAAAGGCTGTTGTTTTGAATACTTTAAAAAATTATAAAATGGGATTTTGAAGGGGGAACTAGAAAGAATTAAAGATTTCAATGAATGGAAAAGAACACTTAAATTTGACTTACTAATAAAGAATGGAGCAAAATACTGTAGTATTGGACATATTAAAGGATATTTATTATCAATGGACTCATATGTTAATTTTTAAAATGCCTGCCCTTATAGACAGAGTGTGTTTGGAAAATGATAAGGAAGATGAGCAACAGTGGTGGGTAGCCCCCAGTTCGTACCGGTTCTATAGAACCGGTAGTAAAACCGGCAGAAGGCTCCGCCCACTGACCCCGACGTCATGAAAATGCTTCTGCGCTTGCACAGAAGAGCACACGTGCGCGTGGCCCCATTGCGAACTGGTAGTAAAGATAAGTAGAACCCACCCCTGATGAGCAACCTTTATCAGATAGGACTGAGGTTGATTTGAAACAGAAACAGATTTTAAAATGACAAGGTATGATAACGATGTGGAAGGAGATGCTACGCTGGATATAAAATGAAACCAATTTATGCCTCACAAGGCAAAAGAGTGACCTGGATAACCTACATGGATTTTACAAAAGAGATTTGTTAAAGTTATGAAGAATTTTATGAAAAGGAACAAAAAAATAAAAAGAGATAAACTTTTAGGACATTATTTGAGGATACTAAGCATAACAATCGTTAAAAGGGAAGAAATATAAAAAGATCAAGATTATTATAAATAAAAGAACAGATTATAAATCTGGTTTATTAGATATATTAATTTGATATATTGTTATCTCCAGTAATCCTTAATAGACTTTTGCTGATAAGAGATGGTATTAAGAAACAAACATGGATATTTGATCCAGGACAAATTAGTGTTAACTGTTGGGTTGATTTGGGATAGATAAGAAGCCATGATAAGTTTTTTAATGAGTTGTATACAATAATGGTTTGTTAACAAAGGGTTTTAAGTTTTTACCCTTGCTTTTTTTTTTTGCTTTATCTGTTAACTATTTTGTTATTAATATAGTAGATAGATGTTTACATAAATAAAATAAAATTACATGCAAAAATAACTTTTGCTGACTAGGACTGAATGATGAGGCTTTAAAAAAATTTTATAGATAAAGAGATAAGATATGGGAAGAAGAGATTATTCGTTATATTTTAAGCCTAGGTAATATGTTACTAAAATTGTTTAAACTTGCTGTGATGAAGTGATAAGTCATTTCTTTATATATTTCTTCTTTTTTTTCCTTTTCTGTCGTTGGAAGAAATGTCCATCTGGTTTCAGTTCCAAATGGGGAGAAAGACACTGGAAACATGGAGGCTGCTTGGATTGGATTTAATGGTGAAGCAGAGCCACCAAGCACGTGGGTAGCTGAACACATGGAGTGGAGAGAGAGATATATTTATACCAGGGGTGAAATGTAAAATTTGTTACTACCGGTTCTGTGGGCGTGGCTTGGGGGGGAATGTGACTGGGTGGGTGTGGCCAACTTTTTTTTTTTAACTTTTCAAATCATTTTTTCTAATGCTTTGAAAAGCCTCTGCAGATCAGGAAACTCAGCTGGGATCATCAGAGAGGCTTTTCAAAGCATTTTTTTTACCACCTCTTCGGCCAAGAGGTTGCAGAAAAAAATGCTTTGAAAAGCCTCTGACTATTCCAGCTGAGCCGTGCGCTCATCAGAGCCTTTTTTTTTTAACTTTTAAAAGCAATTTTTTGTCGGAAGAAGTAGAAAAAATGCTTTTAAAAGTAAAAAAAAAAAGCCTCTGATGATCCTGCGGCTCAGCTGGGCATGGGGGGGGGGGCACGCAGGGATTTTTGCTACCGGTTCTCCGAACCACCCGCCACCATCGCTACCAGATCGGGCGATCCGGTCCAAACCGGGAGCATTTCAACCCTGATTTATACCCTCTCTTGGGCCTTGCCCTAGAGCTTCCTGTTCCTGTGCAAGAAATGTATCCTATTGGTTGTCAGACTCCCAGGGGGTTATGCGGGGTTCCAGCTGAGGTTGTCTGACTTGCTGGCTGATTGTAATGACTTGCTGGCTGGTTGAACCTTGCTGGCTGATGTAATGAAGGGCTTTTGGCAATTCCTATTGTGGCTGAGGGCTAAATCCTACCTTTGCTGAGTCTTGGGTGAGGATATTTGCTTATGAATAGACCTAGTCATCTCTTTATCTCTTAAATGCTGAAATCTGCTGTGGGCTATTGAGGAGGGTGGGAGCTATTAAGAGTGAGCCTGCTTCCTGCCTCAAAAAACAACAACATGTTTCTCCATTTCTCATCCAGGGAAATATAATATTCTGCCTTTTTAATATTTCTTAGAATATTTCATTCTTCTAGGAGAGGGATGGGTGCTAACTTTCTACACTGTCCATCCTATTTTTCTTTTTATTCTTTTACTTTATTGGTTAGTTCTTACCTTTTTGATTGTAATTTTCAATGTTCTTTTTGATTGTAATGCTGAATAACAATAAAATGTAAAAAAGAGAAGTGCTATTATTCTAATTCAGATTATCAAACACATCTTGTAAAGAAAACTGGAGCAGAGGAAATGGGGGATATTTTCTAATCATTATATATATATATATATATATATATATATATATATATATATATATA
>WNWU01000013.1:1459462-1500776 GCA_012654045.1 Ptyas mucosa
TATATATATATATATATATATATATATATATATATATATATATATACTATTTCTGGCTTCCTAATTTAAAAAAAAATCAGCTGCATAAGTGTTCTCTCTTCTGCTGGGAATATAATCTAAAATTTGACCAGCCTCTCTGCAAATGATTAGCTGTATATACTGAAATCTTTATACTATATAGCAGTGGTGAAATCCATTTACCTTTGCTATCGGTTTGGGTGTGCTCCTGTGCAGGAGCACCTCTTCTGCGCATGCACAGAACCTTCAGCACATGCGCAGATGGTTAAAAAAGGGGACGTAATGATGTCCCGGTGGGTGGATGGAGCCTCCTGCTGCTGGCTCTACTGGTTCAGCGAGCCAGATAGAACTGGGGGGGTTTTCACCGCTGCTATATAGCTTTCTATAGTTCTGTGATTGACTATCAAAATTCCTGCACAGCACATAGATCATCTTGTTTAAGCATAATTTTTTAAAAAATTCACTAGGTGGTGCTATTTTGTTGCAAAAAAATCTAACTTCATAAATCAAAATTAGTTTAAATTAGGTCCAATACCTCTTGTTCTATTGCTTTGAGAAGCTGATCCTCAAAAATGTCTGAAATGATATTAAGTCATTTATGATATGAGGACCCGGATTGTGGGGGCAATAAGCTGACTTTGTATAAATATACAAAAGTATGAAGGCTGTTGCTTAACGCATTGTAAGCCACCCTGAGTCTCCGGAGAAGGGCGGCATATAAATCAAATTAAAAAAAAAAAAAGTCTCCTGCTTGAGGGTTGGACTAGAAGACCTCCAAGATCCCTTCCAACTCTATTGTTCTATTTCTATGTATCTATGCACCCATGTATCCATCCATCATCTAATTTCCATTTCGAGTCCATACTCCTGATGAAGAAAGGCAGATATGGTCAGTTGATTGAAAAACAAACAAACAAAGCCTCTGTACATCTGCAGTGTTTATTTCAGAGGTGGTATTCAGCAGATTCTGACCAGTTCTGGAGAACTGGTAGTGGAAATTTTGAGTTCGGAGAAATGGTAAATACCATCTCTGTCTGGCTCTGCCCCAGTAGTGAAATTCAATTTTTTTTACTACCAGTTCTGTGGGTGTGGATCGGTGGGCATGGCAGGGGAAGGATACTGCAAAATCTCCATTCCCACCTCACTCCAGGTGAAGGATACTGCAAAATCCCCATTCCCTCCCCACTCCTGGGGGAAGGATATTACAAAATCTCCATTCCCAACCCACTCTGGGGCCAGCCAGAGGTGGCATTTACCGGTTCTCCGAACTACTCAAAATTTCCACTACTGGTTCTCCAGAACCTGTCAGAACCTGCTGAATAGCACCCCTGCCTTGCCCCCATCTATTCTCTGCCTCCCGAGTCCCAACTGATCAGGAGGAAATGGGAATTTTGCAATACCCTTCCCCTGGAGTGGGATGGGAATGGAGATTTTACAGTATCCTTCCCCTGTCACGCCCACCAAGCCATGCCACGCCCACCAAGCCACACCCACAGAAAAAAATTGGAATCCCACCTCTGTTCCTTTCCCTCACCAGTCAATCATCCAACCAGCATGAGTTGGAGTTACAATAAAGCTACAGATTTATTTTTAACAAGGCAGAGCGCTGCATGGTTTCACGAAGGGTTCGGAAGGAACGTGCCAAATAGAAACACCAGAGAGCTTCAGCTTTTCCTCTCCTGCACTAGTGCCGTGTTGAAAGAAATTGCTTCCACCACAGCCATATAATAAATGCAAAAACTCCCAGAGATTTTCTGGCCGTTTATTCACTATTCGGTGTCTGATGCGAACCAAGCTCTGTGCTTAACGTAGATCCAGCACTTTCCCGGCTTCTGCTGCCTTTTAACAATAAGTAGGAATTCAGACTTATAAAAATGGAAAGGGATTTCCATTAATTTATTAATTCCATTCATTTACAGCACACTTCTAAGCAAAATGAGATGCATATACTCGAACAGGGTATATATTCCAGGTAACGACAGCACCGAACGCTGCGATTCTATAGCAGCTTATCTAGAAACAACCACTTTGAAGTCAAACGTGCATCTGATTAAACAGAAACGCTGCAAATCCCTCTATTTTTCCGACTGGACCGCTCTGATTTATGGGCTCTCGCGAGACTTCCTTGCTTTTGTATTGAGCGCCCGGAGGCAGTCCTTCGATAATTCTCGCGATATCGTGAAGGCTCGCGAAGCGTTTGTTGGGGCTTGATTTAGCCTTGTTGAATAATTGACTATGGAGAGGGAGATAACGGAAGTGAGGACTGGAGCCCGGGCATTGTGATGGTGATTTGCGCGTGTCTGTTGAGTTTTAGTCAGACCCCGTGGAGAAAGGGAGCTTCAGTCATCTCCTCCAGTCTTATCGGCTAAGGATGGAGACGAAACGGAAAGAAACGCGCAAGTCTTTGAGGATCAAAGTAATCTCCATGGGTAACGCCGAGGTTGGCAAGGTAAAAAGGGTAGGAATAGAAGCAGAGGCGCCTTATTGGTCCGATGCAGGTGAATGACAAGCTAGCTGACCAATGAGGTCTCTTTGCTTTATTAGGCCGTTGTGACACTAGAGATCGTTTGTGGAATAGAATGTTGTAATTTATTAGCCCCGGAGAGGTAGAGTTAAGGTGGAGCTTGCAAAATGTTTTGCTATGTATTATTAATTATTATTATATATACCAAATTTATGTGGCCGCCCATATCAAAATACTCGGGAGCATCATAAAACTAACAATTAAAACATTTTTTAAAAATATATTAAAAACCATTAACATTAAATGGATACAACCTGCCAAAGGATCTTTTAAATGATATGGATTATTCCACTACATTTATCCACATGTAAAGTCCGCAAGGTATATTTGGTGAAGGCAGCGGCAACTTTCTTTGACTTGCTTTTTATCTAAATCTTATCGTATTTTGGCTGCAAATATCCAGACAGTGGCCAGAAGCAGCAAAGAAACACACACACAAAATTCTTGCCTGCCATTGACTGGTCATGCAGATGGGGATTCCTGCAACCAGATAGCAAGCTGGTGGTGAATATTGAAAAAAGATTCAACATACTAGAAGTCTTGAAGCAGCAAATAGTCCTCATAAAATCACTGTGGCTTAATATAAAAATAAAAAATGGTAAACTGCTTCTCATTTAAGAGACTTGGCCAAGAAAATGGTTTTATTCATTATTTCAATGGGTTAATTATTTAGCCTGAAGGTTAATAGCATAAAAGTAAAATCTATGTGATGCAATACAACAAGTAGTTATAAATCCATCAAATCAATAAGTTCTAATAAATCTGACATAAACTCCTTTTAAAAGCTGAAACCATATAATCTGGAACTCATAACTGGGTGATTTGGCTCAACCCTCAAGATGGAACATTGTAATTTTTAATTTTATTCTGCTCCTGTTCAAGATATTAAATCTTTATTGTCACAACTTGTGGGGAGTGAGGGTAGTTATTCTAAATTTATCTGATATAGGTGAATATTATTACTGAGTTGAGACATGTCCAGTATGCAGTCTGATGTGTGCGCAGTATAGCATCCAGATTCCATTAAAATAAAATTTCCTTGATACAACACTGGATACTGTTGGAATTGAAAATGTATCCTATTTGGAGATATGTACCTAATTTACTATCTAAAAGTATGGAGAGATGGATCTAGATGTACTTCGTAGATTATACTGTACTGATAGAATTGTCTTCCTCAGTCCAATGCACTTCAGATGATTTCTACCTTTCCAGAAGGCTGTGAAAACATGATCCAGGTTACTAATGGAACTCTGATGTAGATGCAGGCATATTTGTGAAGTTTCTACTAGGATTTTTTTTTTTAGGGAACTTGACTTCATAATTTTTATATAGTGGATTCTTGTTTTATTCTGTTTTTATCTGTTTGCTGACCGGAGTGTTTAGTAGATGAACAGTCATATAAAAATGTTACATAAGTGAAATACATAAATAAAAAATTAATGATTGCACTTCCCTGTTTCAAATGTACTCTGAATACAAGCATTAGCTTGCAATGCGGCAGTCTCTATTGCACCTACTTCCTCTATTTTCTAGCAATTTAAAACTAAATTAGAAGCAGGGAGACCCAGGTTCTAGTTTTCTCAGGCAGAGAAGGCAGGTGGGTGATCATGGGCCAGTTACTTCTTCTTACTCCTAATCATTGTCAGGCTCTGGGACAAGCTGGCTGAAAAATCAACCTTTCATGTTGCATCATACACTGATAACTCCATTATATGAACTGAAGTGAATGCACAGAAATAATCAAAATTTGCAACAAAGTGGAACAAACACTAGGAACAACACACACATTTTTAGATTTTTATTGTAAACGAGCAATTTGAATAGGCAGGAGATAGTATAAATAATAATAACGATGTAATTCGGCAGAAAGATGTGAGATGGCAGACTCTGCACTGTACAGTTTCTTAGCATTCATGCACATACATTTTAGTGCTTCACAAAATTTTTGTAATTGAGGTTCAATAAATGATCATTAATGAGGATCACTCTATTAAACAAATACCCAGACTAGTCTTTAAGAGCAGGGCAGCCAGCAAATAAAATAGTTATTACAATTTCACTTGTGTGTCCTTCTAATCCCATTTATTTTAATTATGTGAGTTCATGTGGGAGTTGTTGTCTTTTATGTTAGGGCTCTGCAGAGATCTGGATTTGTAGAGGAAAGGGTGATTCAGAGCTACATGATCCTAGGAAGGCACATTTGATTTAAAGAGGTGCCAACAGATCCAATCTACATGCATGACTTGAATCCCTTCAGATCCAGGTCACTGACCATCTGTATTCTATTCATCTTGATCCTGGGTTGTTTTAGCCTTTCAGAATCTGATGCCTTCCAGAAGTTTTGGATTAGAACCAGTGGTGGGATTCAGCCAGTTCACACCTATTTGAGAGAACCTGTTGTTAACTTTCTAAGCAGTTCGCAGAACCATTTGTTGGAAGAAATCTCCTTTTGGTTTTTCCCACTTTACAGGACTAATCCTGTAAGGAAGGCAGGAAGGTTTTGTTTCTAATCTTTATTGCCTAATCTTTATTGCCCTGCTTACAGAAACTGCCTCTCAGGTTAACCCTTATTACCTTGTAACAGCTAAGGTGAAGTGCCCATTGACGCTTGAGTTGGTCATGCCCACACAGTCACATGACCACCAAGCCATGCCTACCTAGCTGGTCATTAGGGCAGAGACCTGGTTGTTAAATTATTTGAATCCCACCATTGATTAGAACTGTCATGAGCACAACTGGCAGGGCCAGTGATTGTTAATGATAGTAGTCCCAAAGGTACTTTTTCCAGAGGCAGGAGTTGAAGAAGATTCTTGGAAGAGAAGCAAAACGTCTTCAAAGAAAAACCAGAAAGTCCAGTGGCCTCTGGAAAAAGCACCTTTGGAACAACCATGACCTGGATGACTAAGAATCTCCATAGTTAACGATGACAGTTTATCAAAGTCTGGTTCAAGGCATAGTAATTAAATGCTATTTAATTATTAAGTAATTTATTTCACTCTTCAGCTAAAAAATATTCCAATGTACAGGTAGTCCTCGCCTTACAACAATTCATTTAGCGACCATTCAAAGTTACAACGGCACTGAAAAAAATGACTTATGACTGTCTTTAACACTCACAACCATTGCAGCATCCCTATGGTCATGTGATCAAAATTCAGATGCTTGGCATATTTGGGACAGTTACAGTGTCCCAGGGTCATGCAATCATTTTTGTGACTTTCCGAGAAGCAAAATCAATGAGGCAGCCAGATTCACTTAACAACTGTGTTACTCACTTAGCAACTGCAATGATTCACTTAACGACTGTGACAAGAAAGGTCATAAATGGGGCACAACTCCTTTAGAAATGTCTTGCTTAGCCACAGAAATTTTGGACTTGATTGTGGTCATAAGTTGAGGACTCGCTGTAGATTACAAAGACCAGTAATATAACCGTTCCCTGCCGTCTGGAAGACATCATAGTGAGAAGAGCAAACGGTGCAAAAAGAAACCCAAACACTCATTCATTATTTATATAGTGACAAGTTGGAAGAGAAATAGTTGCTTATCTCAGGCTTGTTTGCAGAACAGTCCTGCTTTCCTTCTCCCCCCACCCCCATTCCTGTAGAATGATGGAATGGCCTCTGCCAGATAAGGGTTGAATGAGAGAAGATCTCTGTTTTCCTTCAGTTGCTTCGCCATAGTCTTATTCTTAGATGTAAGCAGAGTAAAAATGATGAATGGCTCAAGGTAGTTAATGAATCAAGCAGGTTGGCCGGATTTGGACAACTGATTGATTGGCTGTATTTTGTATTTTGAACATACAAGTAGTCTTCGCCTTATAACTACAATTGAGCCCCAAATTTAGGTTGTTAAGTGAGAAATGTGTTAAGCGAATTTTGCCCCATTTTACGACTTTTCTTGCCACAGTTCTTAAGTGAATCACTGCACTTGTTAAGTTATGGTTGTTAAATGAATATGGTTGTTAAATGAATATGGCTTCCCCATTGGCTATCCTTGTAAGAAGGTCACAACAGGTGAACACATGACTCAAGGACACTGCAACTATCATAAATATGAGTCCATTGTCAAGCATCTGAATTTTGATCACATGACTATGGGGATCCTGTAAAGGTCGTAACTGTGAAAAATGGTCATAAGTCACATTTTTCAATGCTGTAACTTTGAACAGTCACTGAGTGAACTGTTGTAAGTCGAGAACTACCTGTACTATGTCTGTTGATACAACATTCCAAATTCCACATGAAAATGACAAGTCTTATCTACTCCCGAGGTCTTTTTAACTGCAATTCTAATCTTTCTTTTCTATCAGGATACATTATATCCCGTGAAAACATCTATGATGTCTCTGTAAAAGAAATGAAGTTCCATTCTGTTCTTACTATACAGTAAGCTGATGGCACTGCCCATAATATGAATGATAAAAGCTGAAATATATAATGTTATGAGCAGGAAATAAAAATTATATTTACTTAGGAGCCATTAAAATAGACATCTAGCTGCAGTTGTTTTTGTTATACTGTTTTATGCTGAACTCCACCTTGAGCTCGTAACCCCACATCAAACCAAATTCCCTGCTTACTTGATCAGTATTATTTACAAACATTTATTTCAGATTCAGATGGGCTCTGTTTCTTTTAATGGGGCCGCATTTTGTCATGTAATGTGTATTAATTTATTTCATAGTTAATTATTAATTTTATGTACTCTTTTGTGTTGACTGGTGACAGTAATAAAAATGTATTAATACTCAATTACTTCAGTTCAACTTAAATTTGTTTTATCTTTTTTTTATTTTATGCTTATTGCTATATTTATTTGAATTGTACTACTGCTATATTTACTTAACTGCTAGATATACATAAAATCAGTTTTAAAAAATATTTTGATTAGAATTAGTTATGAAAAGCAGAGCACAGACTGGGCTGAATAAGCAGCTCACCCCTTTGATAACCAGTTGGGTTTTTTTTTAACTTTTTAGAGCTGCGTTATCAAGCGATACTGTGAGAAGAGATTTGTGCCCAAATATCTTGCAACAATTGGCATTGATTATGGTGTCACCAAGTGAGTACCCTTCTTTTATATCCGGCAGTAGCTACGGACAAGAGCTCTTGAAAATATGTGAGCCAAGCTTAAAAGGTGTACATACGAGAGATGGAAAAATGCTCTTGATTGTTCATCCATCACAATTGTTTGTAGTTTTTCTGCTCAGCTGTTGGTGGAAATAGCAGTTTTGAAGTTGATGATGATTCAGTGCACATCCCATTACATATAATATGAGGCCAGTGAATGTTTCCCTGCAAGTATTTTCGGGTACGACGTGGGGAAATTATTAAAAGTCTGATCAAGTCTTTATTGTAATGCTACTGTGTCAGAGGTGGGATTAACTTACCTTCCCTACCAGTTCACAAATGTGAGCGCATGCACAGTGCGCAGTGCTCATGCATTACGTCCGGGTGGGTGGGCGGAGCCTCCCGTAGTTGCTGCTACCGTTTCGCCCGATCCAGACAGAACCGGCTGAATCCCACCACTGTAACTGTGTCCTATTTGATTGTTCTTGTATCTCCTCTTGTCGATTATTTAATAATTACATCTTGTCTTAAATTAATCCTGGATCTTTTTCCTCTGTCTTTTAATGACTATACCAACGCTTAACTCTATTAGTGGCACAACTGTCATATTGTGATGCTTATTAATGCTAGTTTAGTAACAGCAAGAAGATTCTGTAGAGTGCCCATACTTGCATCTTAGGACTCTTTTCCTTTTAGAGTGCAAATTAGAGACCGAGAAATCAAAGTGAATATCTTTGACATGGCTGGACACTCCTTCTTTTACGAGGTAAGAAAAGTGGATGGCTTTTCAGCAATGAGGACGGAACAAATTATGCAAAAAGATGCTCAAACGCTGTGTGCCAGTGTTCAGACAGTACACTAAATTATCAGGTCTTTGGTCTTAGTCTAATGTGTGAACCTTGGCACTGTGGGATATAAATCATGATTTATAATTTAGATTTGGTAATCATATTATGCAAACTTGGCCTGCTGATTATTTCTGATTTTACCCAGTCCATGACTTGAAGTAAAGTTTATTTATGGATCCGTTCTCTGGGTTTTTTGCCCCCCTCTTAAAGTAATTGCACTGAGTTTGTCTGCCAGCAGAAAATAAGCCAAGGATGAGTAGCTTGTAGTTGTGTTATTTGGGAGGAGAATGAATGGCTAAACTGTAGTTGGTGGTGGTCATAGCATACAAGTACACTTTATTTGTTAAAATAATCACTGAAATAAAGCCCCGTAATCTGTACATTACACCAAAATTGTATCCAAGATTTTTTACTGAACTCTTGTCACCTCTGGGTCAGTTGTAGTGATGTAATAATTAGCTGGCTTTTGTCAACTAATGCATATTAAATAGAAAATGTTTGTATTCCTGCACAACATTATCCAAATAGGTATATTTATATACTGCAGACTTTGACTTGCTCATATGTAATGCACATATTATATTATTTCCTGCAGTTGCACATAAATGGTCAGAAATTTGCCCAATTTAAGCTGATGCGCTGTTCATTTATAATTTGAGTCACTTTTCTAGAGCTGTCTATTGGTCTTTTAAATTCACCTGCATTATTTCTGCCTTAAATTAGGTTCGCAATGAATTTTACAAAGACACTCAGGGTGTAATCCTAGTGTATGATGTTGGGCAAAAGGAATCATTTGATGCCCTTGACTTATGGCTTGCTGAGATGAAACAAGAACTTGGACCACATGGAAACATGGAAAACATTGTTTTTGTGGTTTGTGCCAATAAGGTAAAGACTGGTATAGAAAACTCATGTTCGTTAAGTGCTTAAAGGGTTTAGGGTAGATAAAGGAGCATGTAAATAATTAGTCAGGATTACACTCTTCTCTCATTTTTGTTTCAGATTGATTGTGGCAAGTTGCGCTGTGTGGATGAAAGTGAAGGGCGACTGTGGGCAGAAAGCAGAGGCTTCCTTTATTTTGAAACTTCTGCACAGACTGGAGAAGGAATTAATGAAATGTTCCAGGTAAAATCTACAGTGCAAAACAAGGCAGTCCTGCTGCATCTTTTTTCCCTTGATTTGTGCGATGATTTGTGCTTTGTAATCTAGACATCCTTGACTGAATTCTTCCTTATGAGAATTTGCTTCCTCTCTAAGATGTTTTTGTAAGCAACTGTTTTGTTTGCTTTTGTAAATCTTCATCTTCTTACACAAAATGAAATGCTGTTGATTTTTTTCTTTAAACATGGTTATCTTGACTTGTTGCAAGTCATGTGAAACATTGTTTGGGGGCATGCATAAAACATACCAGAAATATTTCCAGTCATGAATGCAGACACTTTTCTTTCATTTTTCATTTTTCATTCTTAAGACATTTTTGGTAAAATATTTTATATTTTCTTGTTCCTTTCTGAAACCAGCAGTACCTTTCCTTGACTTGGAGAGAAAATGTCCTAAGGTCTCTCATCTTTCACTGGCAAATTCTCATTTATTCTCATTGCATATGCAATGTCCTCCCTAGTTTTCCAAGGAATTTTAAATTAATTACCTCCCTTTAGTCTTTGAAATGGCACAGAGCTCTCTATGTAAAAAAAAAAAAGCAAGAACAAGTAGTGCAAGAGATTGTTTCAATATGCAAGAATTAATCTAATGGATGATCTGAAGGCACATGGCACAGTATTACAATTGAAAATAAATCAAGAAAGCACTTAGTGAAGTAGGCAGCATGTAACTGTATGTTTCTGCACTATTTGAAGATTTTCTGGTTGTAAGATTAAAAATCTCACTGTCCCTATAGGTCATTTCCTTTCTCAAAATTTCAGAGTTTGAGGCAATAGAATGAGCTGTTAAAGGCAAAAAAAATGATTTGGACTTTGATCTCCTTAAATGAAATATAGATTGCTGAGCAATGGGCACATATAAGAACTTTGTAACGTTGCCTTCTCTCTGCTTGCAGACTTTCTACTCGGCTATTGTTGATTTATGTGATAATGGTGGAAAGCGCCCCATAACCAGCACAAGCAACAGTTTCACTAAGGAGCAAGTAGATACCATCCGGAGGATTCGCAGCAGCAAGGATAGCTGGGATATGTTGGGTGTCAAACCGGGAGCTACAAGGTAATGAAGGACCCAATCATTACAAAATAAATAATCTCTGCTGGTGTAGAGATGAGCAAGATAAGAGTTGGACTAGAAGGAATGGGATAGGTATGGCAAAGCTCTGAATTTAGAAAATACAAGGTAAAATATCTACTAATTTATGGCAAGTGTTTATGTATAGCATAGGAGACATTTGGCTAGAATGCAGCTTCACAACAACCTGCTATTTACGCTATCCCTCATTTCCCCCCCCGTCTGACTCCTAATCAATTTAACAGCTCCAGTGTCCATTGACCATGTCAGTTGGACATTGTTCATGATCCAGCCCTTCCTTGTGAACTGAGAGAATGGAGGGAGCACTGTCTATGACAAGAAATGCTTTCTGAAACTATGGTTATTCTGTGTCTGGAGTTAAAAGTCTAGAGCCGTGATGGCGAACTTATGGCACACATGCCACAGGTGGCACGCGAAGCCATATCTGTGGGCATGCGAGCGTTGCCCTAGCTCAGTTCCAGCGCGCATGCACGTGCCAGCCAGCTGATTTTCGGGCCTTCCAGACCCACTGGAAGTTGAGAAATAGGCCGTTTTTGGCCTCCGGAGGGCCGAGGCCTTTTTCGCCCTCCCCAGGCTTCTAAAAAGCCTCTGGAGCCTGGGGAGGGTGAAAAACGGGCCTACCTGGCCCACCGTGCCATTGCGTACCAAAAGCGGGGGGAGCACAGGGGGGTTGTGCACGCATGCACAGGAAGAGGGGCATATAGAATTATGGTGTGGGCACACATGCACGTGACCCCCTCCCTGCGCTCCCCCCGCTTTTGGCACTTGATGGCAAAAAGGTTAACCATCACTGGCCTAGAGCAATGCAGGAGATGAAGCTATACTGAACCTTCAAGTTCTGAATATAACTGTAAATTCAGTTTTATTTTTCTGTTTGATTAGAATTCTATTTACTTGGTTAACCCGAAATGAATAATAATTGTAATTCTTTGTTGGTGTCATTCAAATAGTTTTAGTACTTGGGTAAACTTCAGTAGTTGAAAGACTTTCATTTTAAGATTTATCATTCTATAAATAGACCCCATTACATTGCACTCTTCTATTATCTCTCTCTCTCTTGCTCTGCAGGGATGAAGTAAACAAGGCCTATCGAAAGTTGGCAGTGCTCCTCCACCCAGATAAGTGTATGGCTCCAGGCAGTGAGGACGCCTTCAAGGCTGTTGTGAATGCACGGACTGCCTTGCTCAAAAACATCAAGTAAAACACAAGAAGATGCGGCTTTCACCATAGCAAGTGATATGCCTATTCTGAGAGAGGCATCAAGGATTGCCTCCTGCAAAAGACAAAGGAAGCAAGTCACAGAAAATCCTCAAAGGCAATTTTCCTTCACCATTTACTCTCAAAGCTATTTTCTGTTTTACTAAGAATAAGTCAATATGGGAGACTTCTCTGAGGTGGACTTCCAAACCCATCTGAATGCCTCAGGAACAGTAACAACGGTAATATCCTGTCCTTTCTTTTCCCCTGCAGAAAAGTTGGCCATGGACTGAGATGACGCTAAAATATGTTATTTCTATTTAAATCACTTATTTCACTATTGCGCATTATTTTCCTCAAAACCGATGCTGATATTCAGCCTCTAATTAAGCACTTCGTTGTTCCTTTGTCCTACACTGGAAATTACTTTATCCATTCATATTCTTTGAACCACTTCATTACTAAGTGGTTAAAGTATTCCTGCTTTTTCAAATAAAAATGGCAAAAATATAGCATAATAGCTGGGGTCAAAGCACTAGTAGCCACTGGGAGTTGTTTGATGGGACAGGCAGTACTTCCTACAAGTACTGTCTTGTAGGTGGTCAGTTAGGTGGTAAGTTGATTTGCTCATTATTTGAGTCATATAGTTCTAGGAGTGTTTGTCTATACTTCGAACCTCCCTGGTCCTAGCAAGGAATACAACCTTCACCAGATGAGGGATTCAATCACACAGAGGCTTAATTTGTCTTATTTTGTTCTCCCTTCCTCCCCAATTGTAAATTAAATGAGGGAAGAAGGGAAGGGAAAAAGGAAATGATAACTGTATGTACTCAAGTATAATTAAAAGGGCCCCTGAATTGAAAGAGACTAGGTGAAACAGGCTCAGTGGCGGCTTGTTGATTCCATGACTGGCACTAACATATTTATTTATTTATTTATTTAATTTATATGCCACAGTTGTGATGAGCGGTGGGGGTGCAGTGGTTAGAATGAAGCACTGCAGGCTACTTCTGCTGACTGCTGGCTGCCAGTAATTTGACAGTTCGAATCTTACCAGTTCAAGGTTGACTCAGCCTTCCATCCTCCCAAGGTGGGTAAAATGAGGACCCAGATAGTTGGGGGCAATATGCTGATTATATAAACCGCTTAAAAGTGGCTGTAAAGCGCTGTGAAGCGGTATATAAGTCTAAGTGCTATTGCTATTTTCTGAACAGCTTACATACTTCTCCTTGTCATACCAACAAATAATCCCCTACCAAGGAATGATACAACTCCTCCATATAAATAGCACCATTACCCCAATTACAAAAAGGAACAACGTTCATACCGTATTATATTCATAGTTTTTTGTCTACAATTAAATGGGCATTAAGTTAGGGGTGGGGTGGGGTATGATGCTATTCCAAAGAAAGAAATGAAGAAAATTCAGCTGTATTGATAAGTGCTTCTTGGAATTTTTGTTGAAAGAATATTCAGGCAAAAGGATAATTATTAAGCAATACTTTAACTCTTTTCTGGAATTGGTGCTGGCCAGTAGGTCATAGAAACAGTTTTTCAGCTACCTAGAATACAGCCTCTGTCATGGAATTTCTTCAAAACTGATCTAATTTAGGATACAACTTATCGAAATTATTTACCATTCTAAGGATCACAGTATATTATCTGGCAAAAGAGAAATAATGCCTTATGAATAAATGGGTGAGTTGCCAAAAAAAATCCCTCTTCTTGAGTTTAGGAAGAGTATATAGTAGTCCCAAATATTGAAGATCTTAGACTTCATTAAACTAAAATTTAAGAATTTTTGGAAAACAACTCTTTTATATGTAGTAGTGCATTGCGAAATATGAGTGCAACTACGTCTCAGTCATTTAGCTGATTTTTCCAATGGTCAAATGTGACTAAGCAGTTGTGATGTGCAGTCATATATTACCCTCCATCTAGCACCTATTGCTCTTTAGAACATCTCAAAATAGTACAAGAAGTTAAGATGGCGGTGTGCCTTGATCACTCTATGATTCTGTTTATCCAGTTCCCTGTGGAGGACCATAAGGATTGGCAACTGTATTACATTGTATATTGGAAGGTATGGGAGGGACACTCCTTTGGGAGTGTGTTAAGAGGGCAGCAGTTGTATCTGCAAGTACATATTAATTGAGAAAATAACCATCAGGTCACCAAAAGGTTCCAGTTTTGAGAAGGTTTTGAGAATTTTCCTCCGCATGCCTTCTATGAGTTCTTTGAGCCAAGGAAAGAGACTGTGTTCTCAGGATGGACATGGAGAAGTCCTGCAAGGCTGCCTTATAAGAAAAGTCTCACTTGTGTGAAAGCTATCTAGCTTTTGATCAAAATACAGAAGGAGTAAGACTCTTCACAGCCAAAATAAAAGCATACCCTGCCATGTATGAATATAAAATACACATTGCTCTTTGTGTGTGTGTCTATGTGCACTTTAAGGCTTAGTTGTTTGAGCTGATCGGTTTCTGTGCATTTCTTCAACAATGTTCCTTGTTTCCTGTCTTCTAGAAGTGATATTTAGTTTTCTGGTTGCTGTGAATGCTTTGTAATATCAAATTCTTTTAAGCTACTGGATATGCTGTACATTCATAAATGCACTTTTTTGTGATCTGCTTTGGTCAATAATGTTTTACATCATTAATGTCCAAGTGTGTCTTAAGAAGCAACTCTTGATAAGCTCTTCACTCTTGAAATTCCATGTCTAGTTCTCCACCCTATTCTACTTATAGCTTATCGGATGTAACAGTTTAGATATATAAGAAGCTGCAGGCTTTTCTGGTAACCTAGGATTCCTCTTTCTCCTGTTTGTAAATACAGGATTATTTCAAAGAATAGGTATCCTTGGGAATGAGGTTTATGAAACTGACCACTTCTCTTTACAAAACAATTTAATCTTTAAATTTAATTTAAGTCCCCATCTGCTTTTGCTCTTATGCCAAATGGAAAAGGAGTACCTCAGAAGAGTTAAAATAGTATATTATTGTACAATTGGGAATTTGTAAAATTGTTGCTAATGTAATTATATTGTATTAACTTTATTTTAAAATAGCTGCCATCCTTTACATTAATTTTCAAATTACATAATTTGGTGGATGTGTTTATGTGTGAATAGCTCAAAGCCTTTGAAGAAAACTCACTTTCAAGACAAATACTGTGGGAAGTTGTTTGAAACAAATAGTTCTTTGTAATCTCTATTAAGGTAGAAAAATGCCATCTTAACTGAAGCAGAGGGCAATACTTATAGATCAGAACATCAAATATTGGAAAGGTAACAGATTGCTCATATCCTGTCCTGTCCTGAATATTTGTCTGAACAGCAGCTTGTTGTAATTTGTAATGGTGGAGACACAATCAGCAAGGCACATAGAAGACAACATTTTGCCGTTGTTGTCCCTTGGGCATGCCTCCTTTAATTGCAGTCACACAAACATACACACGCACAAACAAACATTTCTGTGCAGAGCATTGCCTCCTAGTGCAGTCTTTGCTTCTGAAAAAAATGGAACTAATATAACTGAAGGTAGTTAAGCTTCAGTTGCATAATAGCAGGGATTTTTCCCTCAGTATGTTTTCTGCTGTTCAGACTCCTAGACTTTCTGCAGGAGTACGTGAATTTGAATAGGTTGTATTATTTGGCAGGTTATCACTTAAATAAAATGCCTATAGGCATAGATGACCTTTAACAGAAAACGCTGAAATGTCCACTCTTGCGTGCTGTTGTATCAAAGGCCTTATGTGTTTGAAATCTCTGTATCAAATCTACAGTGTCAGTTCATTTTTAAAATATTTAACTTGGGACTGAGATCCTTGTATACCCTTTTACATGTGTTAGCTTGAATGAGTGCTAACTTAAAACCATCTACCTGCTTTTACAGTTATTTTATGAATATTATGGAGCTTGGGATTTCCTTAACTGAAAACCTGACTTGCCATCTGCATTTTGTAATTAAATCTACGCTTGGCTGAAACGTCAACAGCATGGTAGCCCTGCAATTCAGTCTACCATGGCTATTCATTTTCCGGACCTGGATTTTTTTTGTTTTTATACCAAATGTCCTGTGTCTCTCTCCGCCGCACCCCCCACCCCTCCCCGCCAGCCAAGAAATCTGAGAACAAGAGATAAGCACATGAAGTTCGGTAGCTGTTTCAAAGATGGCTGGGTTACAAGTCTCTGCATATAACATACATACATTTCCAACTATTCTAGAACTGTATTAAAGAAGGACATTCAGTAATCAGTTTATCCAATGAAGGGGGGGAAATTTGTCTTGGTACTGAAATGCTTTGTGAAGTGCAAGTCCTATATTACACCACCAAAGAAAGCATTTTCGAGGTGGAAAAAGGTATACCCAATATACTGCAGTGACCACTGGGTGCTGCTGTAGTTGGAAGCATACAGACCTATTTCTAGAAACAGCATTCTCAGCAACGCATTACTCTTGTTGGAAAAACAGACATTTTCAAAATAGCTTTCATTTTGTGCTGTATTTGCTGACAGCTTTAAGACACATCATATTTCAACTCGTTACTCCGCTTGTTTCAAGTGAAACAATTACAATATGATGTGTGCCATTTCATTTTGCCATCTGTGATGAAACGTCTAGCACACATTGTATTTCATTGTTTCACTGGAAACAAATGGAATAATAAGGCTTAGGTTGCCATACCACAAAAAACTGTACAGCAATTTCATGGTTTATATTATTTATAAAATGTATTGCCTGCCCCCTCTTACCAAGTGGTAACTCATATGCTGTAAGAGTGGAAATGGCTAATGTTAACATTTGTGATTTTGTTTCCTTACACCTCAGTTTGACATGGCTGTAGAAAGCTTCTGCAAGCAGATATTATAGAAACCACTTTCAAATCAATACAATTGCCACACACTCAGAGCTATACACTCAGGTATAAATTTGGGGAGTATTCTGGCAACTTCCTTCCTTCCTTCCTTCCTTCCTTCCTTCCTTCCTTCCGTTAATTCTGCCTTTATTATTTTTATAAATAACTTAAGGCAGAGAGCATACCTAATACACCTTCCTTCTCCTGTTTTCCCCTAAAACAACAACAGCCTTGTGAGGTGGGTTGGGTTGAGAGTGAGGGACTGGCTGAAAGTTGACCAGCCAGTTTTTTATGCGTGTTCTAGCAATCCCCACAACTTTCCTTTCTGCTTGCCTGCCTGCTTGTCTCCCCTTCCCTTCCCTCCCCACCTCCTCCCAAGTGAGTTGCCCTCTGAAAAATCTATGGGACCACCTTTTCCTAGAGACATCTACCTGTCCTTAAACATTGCCATTTTACAGGAGCTAGGAAACATTTCCTTTTCAGTGGCAGTCCCTACCCTGGGGAACACTCTTCCCCCTCGAATTCAGCAGGCCTCCACACTTTTAGTCTTCTAAAAGTGGTTTTTTGCCCAAGCCCTGGGATAAGATAAGGTGAGTGCATAAGCTACCAGAGTTACCCTTTGGTATGATGGACAGCCAATAAATTTTATAAACAAATAAATTGTAACCTTGACTTGGCACCTTGACTTGTTATTAATGCATTTGTTTTTTTATAGTGTTAATAATGGTTTTTATGTTTTAATTTTTGATTGGGAGCTGCCCAGAGTTTGTTGTAAGATGGGCGGCTATATAAGTGTTTAAAATAAATAAAAATAAAGACCGGATATGACAGCTGTAATTACCAAGCAACTATGTCAAAGTAGGAAATGGAGCTAGGTGTATAGCCCCAGAGCACTTTGGGAAAAGGAGGTTTAAATTAACTTTTTTAGTCTGCAAACTCTGCCAGGTCACTACAGGTATTTAAATTGATTGAATTTTTAAAAATGGATGACATAATGATATAGCCCAGTGGTCACTAACTGGTGGTCCGTGGACCACTAGTGGTCCACGAGAAAATTTTGGTGGTCCACAGAAAAAATATTTGCATTTTTTATATTGCAATAAATCAAGGGTGGTCAAATACAGCCCCTGGGCCGGATATGTGCAATGTACGTTTTGTTGCTGCAGAGAGTCTCCCCCTTGAGGGTCTTTTTGTGTGGGTCGGTGGGGGGCAGAAATTCCAACTCGGGATCTGCTTCAGCCTCCTGGTGCAGGGCTTTGGGCGAAGGCTGGAGGAAAGTGCCACTGGTGGCGAAGAGACCAAGGGCCTTGTTCCAGTGGGACTGCCTCATGGCCTGGAACTGGCTGACCATCTCAGCCCGCTGAGCCTCCAGGCACCAGTACCTGGCCTTGCATTCCCACAGGTCTTCCCTCTGCTTGGAAAGCCTATGCTCATAGTCCTCAGTGAGGTGCTTCTGCTGAGCCTCCTCAGCCAGATCCAATTTGAACTGAGCCAGCTGTTTTGCCAACTCTTTCTCATGGTGGCTGCTTAGCTCCAACAACTGCTTCCTGTTGGGGTCCTAAGAAGCCCGGGCGGGCAGGTAAGGAGTGGTTGGGAGGGGAGGAGAGGGGCGAGTAGAGGCTGGCGAGGCATCCCTCGATGCAAGTGACATTGAGTTGACCATGCCCTGCCACGCCATGCCCACCCAGCCAGTCATTAGGCAGTTCATATTAGTGGTCCGTGGGATTTAAAATTATGAATTTAGTGGTCCCTGAGATCCGAAAGGTTGGTGACCCCTGATATAGCCTTTATGCTCATCCACATCCCACAGTCTGTATCCCATAAATTGATTTGTAACACAGAAAATAACCCAACATACTGGTTATATTGAAAGAAAAATGAAAGTAAATAATACACAGTTGAATTTTCAAAAGGAGAATCATTAAAGCATTGCACAAATCAGATAAGGAGTTAACTTTGTGTACAGGTAGTACTCAAATTACAACAGTTAATTTAATGACCAAAGTTATAATGGCACTGAAAAAAGTGTCTTATGATCATTTTTCACAGTTAAGACCTTTACAGCATCCCCATGATCATGTGATCAAAATTCAGATGCTTGGCAATTGGTTCATACTTATGACTGTTGCTATGTCCCAAGGCCATGTATTCACCTTTTGCGACTTTCTGACAAGCAAAGTCAACGGAAGCCAGATTCCCTTAACAATCATGTTACTAACTTCAACTGCAGTGATTCACTTAATAACTGTGATGAGGAAAGTCATAAAATGGAGCAAAGCTCACTTAACAGACGTCTCACTTAACAGAAATTTCGGGTTCAATTGTGATCGTAAGTTGAGGAATATCTTTTTATTGTGCATGATAACTGGAATAAACTATAAGGATAAATTGATATGAATTACCAGGTGAAATAGTTATAGAATACAAAATGTATGACAGTTTTGGTTTTTAATCCTTTATTTGACTCCAAATCTCTACCTGCCCACTGTAGTGAAATGCAATTTTTTAAAGAATTAATTTATTAAAAGCGCCAAACATTAATATCTAGTATGTTCATACCAAACCCTCATTGGATGAAATTTATTATATCAGTTGCGTGGTCCTTTGCTGGAATGTTGCCCAAGAGCAATTAGCAGTAGTTATTCAAAAAGCTAATTTCATTATTCGAATTAACTTGTATGATGAAAAGGCAGCATGGATCAGTGAGGCCAAACCAAGATATTTCCTTAGGAAAGTCAGTTTGTGTTCATACTCTCAGCCAAAGCTATTTCCATAATCTCCCAATCCACTTATCTGTTGAATGACCCAAGCAGCTTTTCCAATGTGTTAGTATTTCTTATCTAGCTGCTGCCAGTATGACTTTCATTACAGAGTTGTTCTCTCATCCTTAAATATAGAAAGTAGAATTAAGGTACGTAGGATTAAATCTGATACCTAGTTATTTTTAATATAAAGGATGATACTGATTCAAAAAAGTGAGTGAATATGCCTAGCAACATGCATATCACAGTTACCTTAACCTCTCCAGAAAAGTGAAGATAAGAATTAATTCAACTTGTACATTGTCCATACAGATAGCACTCGATATAACAACTGTTCATTTAATGACCGTTCAAAGTTACAACAGCACTGAAAAAAGTGACTCATGACCATTTTACAACATTTGTAGTATGCCCATGATCATGTAATCAAAATTCAGGTACTTGACAATTGTTTATTTATGACTGTCGCAGTGTCCCAGAGTCATGTGATCCCCTTTTGTGACAAGCAAAGTCAACGGAGAAGCCAGATTCATGTAACAACTGGTTTACTAACTTTATCAATTGCAGTGATTCACTTAACAACTATGGCAAGAAAAGATGTAAAATGGGGCAACACTCACTTAACAAATGCCTCATTTAACAATAGAAATCTGGGGCTCAATTGTGGTCGCAAGCCGCATTAGGTACCTTGAAAAGAACTTGATGTTTGTTTCTTTAGTTTGTACAGAAGTGGGTTATAGCACAGTGGATATCCAGGGCATATCTGAAGCATTTACTGAAATTTCTCTATTCAAGTCACCTGCCCAAGATTCCAAATATTTATTGAAAAACTAAATATAATAATTAATTCCAGAGGCAATTATTAAAAAAAACAAGGAAAAGCAAAAGCAAAAAAATAGCATCAGTTATCCATATAAATGATACTCATTTCAAGGATATGAAGGCTATAAATCACGTACACACAATCCGCAAACACACACACACACACACACACACACACACACACACACAATAATAAATTTGGTCTTTATGTGAGGGCATATTGGAAGTATAGAAGATGACTTTGACAGAGAGAGATGATCCACTGCCAAAGCAACAAACAGTTCAATGTGGCTTTAGGTTCTCTCTTCATTGTATGAAGAGAGAAATATATGGAAACTTCTCAGGTAGGGACTCCCCTAATGCTCAAGAAGATTAAACAGGAATGAGAGACGTACGCTAGAATTTAAATATGACTGTTCTAATAAAAGCAGTTTTAGGCCTATGTGTTATCTGTTCCTTGGTTTGATCTTGTAGTGCTGATAGGGTAGTACTATAGCGATGTGATCTGGATGGGCAGGATAGTCAACCCACTTTGTGAAAATCTCCACAGCAGTTTCCCATTGTAGGAGAGTAGGATCCATTTGTTTGGACTGCCTCTGGTATCTGATGGACCCCATTGGGTTGGTTAAAGAAACATGCAATTGTACCTGGGAATTTGGTGAGCAATTCAACTGAGGTCTTAGCTATATATATTTCACTACTCTGGGTTGACCAAATGATGCTATCAGTCTTGCTTTTCAATGTCTGGAGACTGGATGGGGAGGAATGGCTTTAGCTCAACCCTAACAAGACCAAATGATTCTGGAATTTGGGACCACTCAGTCAGAAAATTTCCATCATTGGTTCTGAATGGAATAGCACTCTCCACCAGAATTGATAATCACTGCCTAGACACTTGGTTCCTACCGGAAGAGTAGGGGAAAGTCAAGGCTAGGAGGACCTTTGCACAAATTCATTTTGTGTGACAAACATATCCATTCCAGGATCAGGAGGCCCTGTTCATGGTCACTCACACTTTGGCCACTTCTCATTGGATTATTGCAACATACACTATATGGAATTGCCTTGAAGATCACTTGGAATTTACAGCTGATCAGAATGTGGTAGTGTGTGTGGTAATGGACACACATCAGTGTGCCTCTATTGAACTGCAATGGCTGCCAGAGGGTTTCTGGTTCAATATATTGATTGTCACCTACAAAGGTCTTCATAATATGGGGATGGAATATTTGTAGGACTGTCTATCTCCAGTTTCTGTCAGTCCCCAAAGATTCAATAAGGTGAGCATGCTTCAGGTCCTTTCTATTAAACAATTCATCTGGAGGGATCTAGGAGGGTATGTGTTAATCTTTCCAGGTGGTTCAGATAAGAAATACAATTATGAGTACTAACTCTGTCTTTATTGTAAGGTTACAATAACAGAATCTTGCAAGAGTGAAAGTATTGCTCCCCTCCTCTCCTTTTACTCTCCAGGAAACTAGGAAGGGTCCCTTCTGAAATGCTTCTCATGTCCCCCACCTCCTTCTGTGGACAGAGGTATCTTTTAATGATGGTTATCAAATCTGCAGTTCTTCCTCCTGTCTCTCAAGGTCATTCCCATATACCATTTCACTGTGGCTTCTCTGTCACTGTGCCTGTCCCATAAACAGCAGACCACTCAAAATTTGGATGGTTCCAACTCTGCTAGCCCTTCAAAGCCATAAGATCTGATTTTCTCAGTAGGCCTTTAGCTAGGAAGTTAGTGTCTGTGTTTTCAGGGATACATTTATTGTGGAGTTTTTGTTTCTCCCTGAGTTTGGTTGTTTCCTTGCCAACTTTTCATCATCCAACCAGGTAACATCATCCTCTATTTATTGTGGATATGTGGTGGCCTCAGGTAAGATGCATTTTAATCTTTGTTTGGCTATTTTGGTGCTTTTTAAACTGGATGTTAGCTACCCCAAATTACAGGTTGAGTAAACAGCCATGCAAATTGACTAAATAAATAAGTTCAAGTAGACCTCATCAGGAGATACTTTAACATGAATTTCTGCGGGGAGCAGAGTTCAGCTTAAATGGTTCCTCCTGATTCTGAAAGTACCAGGGTTAGGTTTTGGATAGATGTACTTTAATTATGGACTAGTCCGAGAGGCTTCTTGGATGCCATTCTTATGGGGGAAAGCAGTTAGCATCAGTTGAAACCCATTTAATTTAAAAATCTGTGCTTTAATAATTTAATTGATTTGTATTATTTTGATATAATACATCTAAGAAATAAATTTGGAAAAAAAAACAGAGGAGTTGAATAATTGCAGCCCCTACATCTTAAAAACATCCAGGAAAGGGTGATTTCCTGAGGCTGTTCTGCTTTTGAACATCTCTTAACACCAGGAAGGAGTTTGTTGTTCCTTTTATCCTGATCAGGTGGTGCAGTGGTTAGAGTGCAGTACTGCAGGTTACTTCAGCTGACTGCTAGCTGCAGTTCAAATCTCACCGGCTCAAAGTTGACTCAGCCTTCCCTCTTTCCGAGGTCAGTAAAATGGGGACCCAGATTGTTGGGAGCAATATGCTGACTCTGTAAACTGCTTAGAGAGGGCTGTAGAAGCACTTTGAAGCGGTATATAAGTGCTATTGCTATTGCTATCAGCTTCCCTGTAATTTTCTTTCATTAATGATCCTTGTGCCATCCCCCCCTCTTGTCCTCCAAAGCAACAAACAGCAAGTCTATTTCGTCCTCTGATAGCAAACTTTCATATATGAAAAGAAAGCAACTGTGTCTCCCCTTCATATTTATTTAACCCTTCATGTTTTCATTGCATTTTTTATTTGCTTTTTCAGACAGACAATGACTCCCCAAGTGACTCACATCAATTAGAAGAGACACAGGCCTTGCCCTTAGGCTCCAGCCTAAAATAGGCAAGGTACATAAAAAGATGGGCAGGGGAAGAAAAGGCGAAGGAGACTAATTCTCAAGGCCAGAGGGGGGTTGGAAATGCGAAATTGGGGCAAGTCCTTCACCTTTATAATCATTCTCCTCTAGTTTGTGGACAGCTGCCATACGTCTTAATTTAAATCTGCCTATCTTGGATCTAGTGGGGGAAGGACTACAAACCTCTCATCAAGGGCAGAAGTTTTATTTCCTAATTGAACATGGATTCACATGATGCTGTGCAGTTTCTTTTTTCCTTGACTAATCAAAGCTTGGTTCCCTGGTATAAAGGCAGTGTGACTCAAAGCACAACACTAGCAACAAATACATAAGTGCTGGCTGCTTCAATCTAGAATCTTCACAATGGGTGACTCTGACCTCCAAAATTCTCAGCCTGCATGGCCATTACTGAATTGGAGGAGAGTGGCATAATAGCATTTCAAGTTCAAAAATACTTCCCATGCAGTATCTAATTTAATGGACCCAACCACCTGCTAATGTAGTCAAAACACATATTAGTTCTGGTAATTAATTTATATGAATATTTGTAAAAGGATTATTTTATTAATAGTGTACTGCGGTGTAATTTCTTCACTTTAAGCCATGGTGAAGAATCTTTTATTTAAAAGGATTCCGTAAGCTTATCAGATTGGATGAGATAAATATTCAAAAACATCTATCTATGTATCTATCATCTCTCCGTCTGTCTCTCTCTCTCTCCCACCTTTATTATTTTTACAAATAGCTCAAGGTGGCAAACATACTTAATACTCCTTTCTCCTCCTTCCCTCATAAAAATAACCCTGTGAGGTGGGTTTAACAACAAAAAAAAAGGGACCTGTCCAAAGTCACGTAGCCAACTTTCCTGGCTAAAGTACTTTCTTGCCTGGTGCCTTAACCACTAGACCAAAGAGACTCTAGTGGCTCTATAAACTGTTTTTACTAGCTTTATATTGCAGGAACATAATAAAAGTTGGCTACTGAAAATACTTATTGCTCACCCGATGGGTCATTCATGCTCCCATTTTATACGCTGAACAAACCATAGTGAAGAAACATTGATTGAGGTCATACATGGTTTAATGGTTTCTTTGGTTTTACCTTAATATAGCGATCAAATCAATTAATGGTGAGTAGTGTTACATATATCAACCCCTGTGTTGATTGAGAGCCCATCTTTAGGGGAGACATGATAGCAGTGTTCCAATATTTGAGGGGCTCCTATAAAGATTGGGGGTGGGGGTGTCTAAACTATTTTCCAAAGCACCAAAAGGCAAGACAAGAAACAATGAATGGAAATTAACCAAGGAGAGAAGCAACCTAGAACCAAGGAGAAATTTCCTAAGGGTGAGAGCAATCAACCAATGGAAAAGCTTGTCTTCCAAAGTTGTGGGTGCTCCATCATGGGAGGCTTTCAAAAGATTCTAGGACAACCATTTGTCTGTAGGGTCTCCTGTTTGAGCAGTGGGTTGAACTAGAAGACCTCCAAGGTCCTTTCCAACTCCTATTGTATTCTATTTCGGCTGAATATACTGCAAGGCTCACAATAAAGTACAGATGGTGGTGCAATGGTTAGAGTGCAGTACTGCAGGCTACTTCAGCTGACTGCTAGCTGCAATTTGGCAGTTCAAATCTCACCAGGCTCAAGGTTGACTCAGCCTTCCATCCTTCTGAGGCAGGTAAAATGAGGGCCCAGATTGTTGGGGGCAATATGCTGACTCTATAAACTGCTTAGAGAGGGCTGTAAAAGCACCGTGAAGCGGTATATACGTCTAAGTGCTATTGCTATCAGCTTCCCTGTTATTTTCCTTCATTAATGGTCCTTGTGCCACCCCACTCTTGCCCTCCAAAGCAACAAGCAGCAAGTCTATTTCATTCTCCGATAGCAAACTTTCATATATGGAAAGAATGCCAGACAAGTGACATAATTAAGCAACCTGTGAATCTACTTTTTCCTTTCTTAGAACTTTCCAGGCCCGTTTTGAACCCTCAGGTTCAAGCCTAGAGGGCATAAAACAGATGGCAAGGCACTTTGCCTAAAGTGTCCAGGCCCAGGGTATCCTTCTAGAAAGTTTAGTGGAGACTTAGGACGGCGGAGCTTTGGGCATCTTAACCACCGCGTGGCGGGGAAAAAAAAAGCAGGAGTGGCCCCAGGTAAGCTGCGGGTCCTTCCTGTCAGGATGTTGTCGGCCCAGAGCACACAAAGGGTTAGTTCTCCAAGGGGCCGGGAGAAGGAAAAAAAAAAGGGTGGGATTTGGGCAGCTGTGCCGGCTTTCCTTTCCCAGGCTCTCCAGTACCGGAGCAGAGCGTGGGAGAGGCCGAGGAAACGGGCCGGCAGGGGTGGGGTTGCCTCGGCTGTCGGCTCAGCAGCAGCCTGCTCTTTGGCGCTAGGCGCTTGCGCCTGCCAGGAGAACCGCCGCCGCAGGAGAAGAGAGGCGGCGCGGTTCCCGAGCGAGCATTCTTCGCGGGCCGGGAAGATCCCGACGTCGAAGCCTGGCAAAGGGGCTCCCGATCCGCCCGAGGAGAGCGGCCGAGGTCTGACGGGGAGTTGGCGCCATCAGCCCCGCTTTGGCTTCCTCAGAGCGAGCCTGGAAGCCACCGCCAACTCGGGGCAGAGGCGCTGTTCTCAGAGCAGCCCCACTTTGGGCTTGTGAGCGCCGGGGAAAGCAAAAGGCGCCTTCCTCTTTCGCCGGGGTTCCTGGTTTAGGAGAGATTCCCGAGAAAGAGAGAGAGAGAGACAGAGATGCCTCTTGGTTTGGAACCTTCTCCTCCCACTCCGGAGCTTCTTGGGGACAGAAGTCCGGCCATTCCCGACCATCCATCATCGGTCCTTGGAAGATTCTCCCTCTTGCCTTGTGCCGTGTGACGCTTTTCGGAAGGCGAGAGGGGAAGCCAACTCCCAGCCCTCAGCAGCTCGGCGTTTTGACACGTGTGGGTGTTTGTTTGGCACTTTTTTTGAGTTCCTCCCATCCCCGGCACCGCCGCCACCCTCGGGCTCCTTCATCGTTCGCGAAGAGGCCTTGCTTTGCTCCTCCTTTTTCTTGGGCTGCAGCTCTTTTTTTCCCCCCTTATTTTTTTTTATCTCTCCCTTTTGTGCAGGGACACACGCAAACCCTCGTAGGCGCAGCAGCAAAGAACGTGGGGTCGTCCACAGTGGCCGAAATAACCAACCGCACACCTTGCAGGGGGAGAGCAAGACAGAGAAAGCTGATCCTAGATCCCAGGTCCCAAACCTGAGATACTGATGTGAATCCAGAGGCTCTGGTGTGAGATGGATGAATAGAGAAGACTGAGGAAGGGGCATAGCTGAGCTGGATCTTTCTGCTGAAAAGAAAACGGGGTTTTTCTTCTGAAAAGATGGTGGCTTTATTTGGGCTGGGTTGCTACTGAAGAGGCTTCATCCCCCCCCCCGCCCCCCCCTTTGTCAAGCTCTCCATCTCAAAGTGACAGCCAGGAAGAGGCTGTAAGAAGACTCTTGGCAGAGTTGCTTCCCACCTTTGTCACTCCCTCTCTGTGTGGGAGAAAGCTGAATATCACACATAAACTTAGACGACATTTCAATGGGGCCTGATCCAAAGATTTCAACCAACCTACTTTTGCAGACACCACTGAGAAAACTGGTAAGAAGGGAGAGCAATTTTCTGTGAATATGAAACTGAGCAGGGAGATGATACTGGACCTAATGGAAGAACTGAGGAAGATTGTGGGAGGGTGCAGGCAGAGTAGCCAACTTACTTCCATTCTTTCTGCCGTATCTTTCCTTATGGATTCAGGACCCTTTTTTGATCAGATTTGGATGATGGCTGTAAATTAGCAGGAGGGAATGAATCCAACATTTATTGAGTGAATTTGCCTAGACCAGGCTTAAATCAGGTTGGGTCAACTGTGGTTCAATATGCTGCGAAACCAGGACATGATATGAGCCATAATGTAATTTGTTTGAGTACTGCCTATACAATAATGTGAATATAGCCATTGAGTTTTGTTAACCCAGATGAAACAGTGTGTGAATGTGACCATTGATTTAGGGACACAGGCATGAAACAGAAGCTAGGAAAAGTAAAAGAAAGCAAATATATAATGGTTGATTGGAAAATTAACTTTGCTCTATCTTCCTACATTTTTAGAAGCCAGTTGCTTTTGAATTTCAGAAGCCTGAAATTATGAAAACCAGACTATCTAAACTTTTTAATAAAATGCTTCTGAAATTTTGTCATATATAATAGTCACTTGTGTTTGCAAAATGTTAATTTTTAATGTATTCTTAGTACAAAATTCATTTGGGTGAAGTGTCAAAGGGAAATGGGAGTGACAGCTGACGGTGATGGTTTTTAGAGCTTGGATATTAGTAGAGATTCAACCCATGTTATAGTATGCCAGACTTGAAGGGAAGAGAGGTCTGTCTTTTTTCCCCCCTGCTAATATATTTCTTTCTCAGTCAGGGGCTGTCATGTGTTGGGAAGATGACATCTTGAAAATTGACACTGGAAGAAACCACTGAATACCTGCTCCTAAAGCTTCCATGCCTTCCAGGTTACTGGGAGCTGAACTGTCGCTGAGGTAACTTTTGTCTTCTAGGCAGATTCTCTTCACAAAGTATCTAAGGATTGGGTGGTGGAAACCAGCAGGATGCCTCGGAATAGGGCATTCTCCGAGCCTGAATACTCAGTAGAGTATTCTGCAGACTATTCTGTCAGCTTGCCTTCTGACCCTGAGCATGGGGTAGGCCGGACTCATGAGGTGACGGTGAGGAACTCAGGTTCTTGCCTCTGTCTGCCCCGTTTTATGCGACTCACATTTGCCCCTGAGTCCCTGGAGAACCTCTACCAGACCTACTTCCGGAGGCAGCGTCATGAGACTTTGCTGGTCCTGGTGGTCTTTGCAGCCCTCTTTGATTGCTACGTTATCATCATGTGTACAGTGGTATACACTTCAGAGAAGCTGGCACCTACTGTTGCAGCATCAGTGGGCCTGGCTGCCCAGATCCTCCTCTTTATCCTATGCAAGTATCAACTCCTGCCTGATCGTGTCACCCGGAAATTCATGCCATACATTCTGTGGATACTGATAGCTGCTCAGATATTCTGCTACTTGGGCTTGAATTTTGCCTGCTACCACGAGGCCAGTGACACAGTGGGATGGCAGGCCTTTTTTGTCTTCTCCTTCTTCATCACCCTGCCCTTGCATCTCATGCCCATTGTCCTTATCTCAGCCATTTCTTGTGGCATCCACACGCTTGTGTTAGGAGTCACCATTGCACAGCAGAAGCAGCAGCAGCTGGAGTCCACCTACGGAATCGCCTTGCTGTGGCAGGTAAAAATGATATGTTGGTTAAAAAAAAAAAAAGGAAGCCTGTGTATGAGTGCAAAGGTTCTTCTAGGCTGAAAGCTTCCCTTGGCTATTGAGCAGATTGATGAGAGCCATTCATTTAGCTTAATGCTGACATTTCATAACAATAAGTCAATTGGTTACTTTCCAGTTATATATTTTATTATAACTGGAATACAATTATAATTATGCTTAAAATTACAAGATGGTAATACTTTTTGGAATTCTTTGGGGAATCACTTCCAAAACTTTTGTGACCTAATGGAAAGGAGGGAAAAAAATGGGACCTTTTGATTTTGGATGAAGGATTAGTGAGTGTGGGGGCAGATTAGTGGATAAAATGACTCCATAGAACTAGTTCACATATGTGGAATTCCAAACCTAACATACTTTATACAATTTGAATTTCTAGAATCTCAGCCACCATTTCAGAAAACAAGCAAATGGTACCATGGGTTTCAAGATCTCATGACTTTGAACACAGTTCATTGGCACTGCTATGTAGGGTGTTGCTATGTTGCATCAGGGACCGGTTCCATGGAGAAAGGTTTTTCCACGGACTGGAGGGGGCGTGGTTTTGTATGCTGCCTGCATCCCGCGGATGGGGCTTCACTTGTTTGCGCGGACTGGTTGCTGGCATGCTGTGGACTGGTGCCAATCCATGGGCTGGGGTTGGGGACCCCTGCTCTATACGACTAACTGGCCCCTTCTTGCACTGATTCCTATTCCACCAGACATAGTAATCCTTAAAGTTTCTTCTTGCCACACTGTTGCTAAAATATAGAATTTGGGGCACAGAGAGAAAATCCAGCTATCATGTCCAAAATAAAGCTTGTTACATAGATCTATCTTTAGTCATTTAATTTTTTTAAAGAGAATATGCATTTAAAATGTTTCAAACATTGAAATCCAAAAAGCATTTAGGTTTCACGGTCTGAATTTTATTTGGTGGGGCAGGGTGCCAAAACAGAATAAGCCTATAAACGGTATTATTTTGTAATGCTACAAATATTCCAGAGGTGCTTCAGTTGAACTGAAGAAGCTTCTTGGATGAGAAGCAAAACGTTTCCTGAAAAAAACCTCAAGAAAATCCAGTTACCTTTATGGAAAAGCACCTTTGGGACAACCATGACCTGAATGATTGAGAATCTCCATAGATTCTCAATCATTCTAATTTGAAGTTGATTTCATTTGAGGAAAGCAGAAATTTTCTCTTGTAAGAGTAACCTTCCTAAAGAGAGTGCTACCAATCACGTTTGTCATCAGGGATTGTCATGCCTAGATAAAGGATGTGACTCTGGGCAGCCACAATTTTCACTGAAGCTGAACTGATTTTATTTCCGCTCCACTCCAGTTTATCAGCATCTTAACTTACTCTAAATACAATATTCAGTTTTGATATTGGGTATAATGCTGTAATCTAAGATAATGTTCAGAAGTAGTAGAGTGGAACCAAACACTGATTAGACTCTTTACTGAAAGTACCTTCCTCCTGCAGAGGTTTTCTTTTTTTTTAACTGAGGTAGTGGGTGGGGAACCAATTGGTAGCTAAGATCTTAAGTAAGAGAAGCAGATAGAGGCAGCAGCTAGGAAGAGAAAAAGAGGTGGAGGAGGGAAAAGAGAAGAGATCCAACATATACAAAGGCTTTCTGAAATACAGAGTTGGCCCTGCTTGTAATCCAGTTGAATGAGTTGTGAATCATCTTATATAAGTAAAAGCAAATGTTGGATTTAGGTGTATGGTCAGCTGATTTTTCTATGACTTATCTTGGGATGGAATGAATTCTTGGTAGAGAAATTCTTCCTCCCATATCCTGTTTTCTCTGGTGTTTCTAGATTGGTCCCACTAAGTGCAATTGACTTAGTGCCTATATGAATATATTTACTGTGGTTTCTAAATCATGGTTTATGGCATAGCATGGCATACTACTGACTTATTGACCAAATAAACCATGGTTTAGCATGGTACATGAGATCAATCCTTATTTGGTTTGCTTGCTTTTGTTAGGACTGGCTCAATCACAGTTGCTCGGCATACTGATATTTTGAAAGTCCGTGAGAGCCTTGCTGTATGTGCTCCAGATCAGACCCTAAGATAGCTTTCCCTGAAATCTGAGCTTTCTGACTACAGTTCTCCTCATGCTAAGTGGCATGTCCAAATGGCTGGGTTTCTGGGACTTGCAATCTACAATTGGGAAAAGCTGATCTTTTATTTATGGATAGGTTTAATCAAAAGTACTTTTGACTGGGGATTGCCTAGTTTTGCACGGAACCTGGGTAATCACTGCTATTTTCAAAAAAGTCCTGGAAAGTCCTGGAAAGAACTGTACAAATTTCACAAAAACAAAATATGGGTTTAACCATCTGTCTCTTTCCCCTTTGCCTATGCAAGTCATTTTAAATGGCTAAACCCATTTCTGAGACTTTTCAGATTTAATTGTGTGACAAGTTTGAAAAAAGGACCAAAGACAATGCTTCCTGGCTTCGTCCTGGTTAGAACACTTGAAAATTACATGCTCATATAAAAGATTTCACATCCAGAAGTTGGAAATGGAATATGAAGACATGCAAATGGCAATGAAAATAGAACTTGCTATAGTACTGCTATATCAAGAGTGATAATCAATTTGAAGTCCTCTGAATGCAATGAGCCACAATTCCCCAAACCTCTGGTCAGTAGGTCCTGGTGGAAATTAAGGCATGTGATCCAACACATTTGAAATTGGGGAAGGCTGATTATGAGTGGTTAGTAAATCAGCTAGCAAGTGTGAATTAGTAGATTTGTGGTAGGGTTCAGGATCCTGTTAGATATGAGCACCTGTCTCAGGAGAGGTTGTGCTGGAGCAATATTGCGAAAGAACAATATTATAAAATTGACATAATAAAAAATGGAATCTTAGAAATTAAATTAACCCTTTTGATGATACCTGTAAAAGACAGGCTTATGCATATTCAATACCTTGAATAATATTTTGCATTCTATGGTGCCCCAGGTGAACAAAATATACATACCGGTACACACATATTTACCAAACTCTTATTGGACATACTGAAAGCATCCATGTTCCATGTTTGCTGAAATTCTGGCTCTGCTACAGGAAGCTTTATATGCTAGCCCCCAGTGATTGTAAAAGAGGATTATACTTTGTTTATATTTTGTTTGAATTTAGTAGCCAATGAACTCTAATAGACTCTGGGCAGTGTACAAAACTAGAAAAACCATTAAAAAATAGATCGAAACATTAAACCAAGTTGATAGCCCAGACTAAAATAATCTTATAGACAACAAAAATTGGCTCTAAGCTCTCCGCAAAAAATAATACATCAGCTCCAGGTTTTCAGAGCTTTCCAGAATCTTAGAAGAGAGAATGCCACCCTTCTCTGGTGGGATGCTGTTGCCAAGGGGCTGCAATGGAGTGGACATGCCACTTTAATTCCACAAGATGACAAATGGAACAGGACAGAATAGAACATCATCAGAGTTGGAAGGGACCTTGGAGGTCTTCTAGTCCAACCCCCTGCTCAAGCAGGAGAGCCTATACCATTTCAGATAAATGGTTGTCCAATCTCTTCTTAAAAGCTTCCAGTGATGAAGCACTCACAATTTTTGAAGGCAAGCTGTTCCACTGGTTGATTGTTTTCATTCTCAGGAAATTTCTCCTTAGCAAACCTACTCTGCCAAAACATATTGGGCAGGCAGAAACGATTGGAGACAATTGGGACAAGGCCCTATGACATAGAGGGCTTTATAGGTATTACCAGCACTTTGACTTTTACTCAGAAGCTGCGTGGAACCAAAGCAGCTAGTTTTGTCATCCATGGAATTATGTCATGCTTTTAATTCATGGATTGGAGCATCTGCTTTACTTCCTTTCACTGCTGTTTACAAGGTACAATGGCCAGTTGAGGCAGGTTGAGTGAACTTAGCTCTTCATCAAGGTGGAACAGTTTGCACTTTGGGGTGTTTTTCTACATCAGTAGAGTGGAGTGTGCCTCGGTGAGAGGAAATATCTCCTTGAAGCAGTTTGCCCACAACCCACACTTTGTCAATAGCTACAGCTGCCATTGTTGTTACATACATTTCAGACAAGGGCAGAAATGAAAATGCCATGCACAAGAAAAAATGCTATTGAGCAATGGGAGAATTTGAAATTTCAGTACAGAAGTCCACTTAACTATTGTTCAGGTAGCTCTGATGCTATGTAATAATCCCTGAAAAGCCTCACATTTGAATTTTGCAAGACGATATGTAGAACAACTTTTTGATATTGTCAAGATGAAGGCAGCTAAGGGTTCTTTGTAAGAGTCAGATATAGCCGGAAAAATCCATCTGATATGGTTGTTTGCAGGTACCCAATATTCCTAAATCATTAGTCCTGTATTAATAAAGAATTCTCTTGGAGCAAAACCACCTGGGTTTCTTTGGGCCATTCTTTAGTACAATCGTTCTAGTAGTGATGGATGAATAATGTAAATTATCAGAGATATTCTGCAGCTTCAGTGAGCACTATATATAGTCCTGGAATCTTTTATGCTCAAACAGAGATAAATGTGTTATGTGTAATAAGTGGCCTTCATTTGCCATGAATGGAATTTTGAGTCTTTCATAAAGCAAAATGGCACCAAGGTTGGGACACCTTAATCATATCGCTCAAGGGCAAATAACTCGGCAAAATATTTTTCCACTCATGAAACCTCTTTTGAGAAATGCAGCATCTCCTTATCTGTTGAACCAGTGATTTCCATGTTTCCATATTGTCGATGTTTATTTAAGACTGTCTCTCATTATAACTCGGTGTTAACCATGCTACCAGATAAATAAGGGTATGGATTAGATTTTCTGAAATAAGTTACCAAATTCCCTAAAACACATTGTTTCTTGGTGCCTTAAATGCACAAAAATCACAGTAAATATAATTCTGAGCTAAAATGGTATTTTTTTCTTTTTAACTAGAACCGAAGTCTATTACAGAAGAAAAAGAAACAAATGTGCTCTCAAATGGCTATGAAAATAGGTCAGCTTACTAGTAGAATATGGATGAGAAGTAAAATAACATATTGAAAAGTAAGCTGAGAATGGTGGCGGTGATGATTATGATGATAATCTTAGTACTTTTAAGAAAACAGAATGAATTCTCTAGGGAGAAAACTGAATTGGACTTACACATTTTTTCCTAGTCCTAACTTGTTTTGTCCAGTAGTATATCCTTACTTGGGCAGCTAGCATCCTGAAAAAAAACACAGTATTATTTATTTTAGGCCTTCCCAGAATACTAAATATCTAGAATGATCTGTTGCTTGTCATGTTCAGGATATCTTGCATTGTCGCAAACAGATCACTCTAGACAATTTTTCCCAGACAGATTTAAAAACTTCCATGATCTGGGAAAGTTGCTTTGCTTTGTTTTGTTTTGTTTTTTAATTTATTTTTATTGATTTTAAAACAACAACAACACAAAACAACACAACATACAAAACACAAACACATGATATGTGTTTCTTTTTACATATCAGTTTCGTTCCTATTACTTTCTACTATATATATTCCCCATTTTTCCCATCCTTTATTATCATTATCTTTATTGTCCCTTTATTTTTAAACTCAGGCAACTGAACATTTTAAAATGTATCACAAATATCATTGACTGGCGCTAATGGTTGATATGGGTTGCTGCCAGCATCCTAGGTTTTTATTATTATATTATATTATATTATATTATATTATATTATATTATAATATTATTACTATTATTATCTCTTTTATTCATTAAACATGAAAGTCAACTGACCATTTAAAAATGTATCATAAATATTATTGACCGGCACTGATGGTTGATCAGGTTGCTGCCAGCTTCCTAGGTAGTGGTGGTAGTAGTAGTAGTAGTAGTAGTAGTAGTAGTAAGTAGTAGTAGTAATGTTGGTTGCATAGTCAGCCATATGTTTAGACTGGATTTGGCATTTTCATCCACCTATTGAGTCTTTCCCAAGGACCTGAGATGCATAGATGTTGTTTGTGACAGTGTTCAAGGTATTATTGCAGGATATAAACTGTTCCAAGTAAAGCTGCCTTTTGCAGTTGACTGATGGTGCTTTTGTCAATGCCGATGGTGTCCAAGACCTCCTCCATATGTTTTGGGATTACGTCCAAGGTGTCTATTACTATTATTATTTGTTGCATTTAACTTGGCAGAGAGACTGAATGCTTGGCTGTCTTATGTGCCTGGCAAAATTGTATTCCATTCCCTGGGAATGCTGTACTTGCATTAACTCGTCAGGTACCTCCGAGTGTATGGGACATCACTTGTCAACAAGCAGACTTTTAAAATGCTTCTGAGATAACAATAGGTCAGTCAACATGACTTTTAAAAGTTTACATTAAACATTTAAAATTTAACAGTTTATTTAGAATATGAGAAGAGAATAGTTTTTGATAAAATTAATCTACTTAGCAGTCAAGTAAGCAACTAGCTTCTCAGGGTGATCAGCTAGTTTCGGAGGAAAAATGAGATAAGATTGTAATGGAAAACTGGAAAGTCCTTAAATATAACCTTTCTAATTGGCTGTTTTTCAGGAGAGGACACTAATTTGGAAACCACACATCACTCAAGGAGTGATCCTGGGTGGTATACAATTAAACCTAAAAACATATATGAATATTACGGTATATTAGGAGGCAATGAAACAAAAATACAATTATTATAATTGAAAGTTAAAAAGGGGGTGGGCGGCCGCTAACCAACCTTACTCCTATGTGCTCCTCTGAGACCCCAAGCAATTTGGCACGGCCAGGTCTTCAGATATTTTCAGGAACCCTGGAGAGTAGGAGCCAATTTCATTTCTGGGGGGAAAATATTTCAAAACATTGGGGGGGGGGATGGCAGAAAAGCGCTCTTACTGGGCCCCACCAGTTAAAATTCTTTAACTGATAGGATCTGCAAAATACTCTCTCTGCCTAACCGGGTAAGATGGGCCAATGTAATGAGTTAAAATGGTGCCACAGATTAAAAGTAGCAAGTTTAAAAGACCTGTGATTTTGCCTAAAATTCATTCCAGGTCACGACATATGATTCATCCTTGCTCTACATTCAAATATAATGGTGGCACAGTGGTTAGAGTGCTGTACTGCAGCTACTTCAGCTGACTGCTAGTTCAGCAGATCAGTGGATCAAATCTCACCGGCTCAAGGTTGACTTAGCCTTCCATCCTTCCGAGGTGGGTAAAATGAGGACCCAGATTGTTGGGGGCAATATGCTATTTAGTATACTGTAAATTGTTGTAAGCCACCCAGAGTCCTCGGAGAATGGGCAGCATAGAAATATAATAGATAGATGATAGATAGATAGATAGATAGATAGATAGATAGATAGATAGATAGATAAATGGTAAAACTTCTGGATGTCATCATTCCAGTGCTGAAATGTACTTACCTTCACTACCGGTTTGGGAATGTGAGCGCACGCTCCTCTTCTGCACACACGCAGAGCCTTCTGCACATGCGCAGAGGGTCAAAAACAGGATGTAATGATGTCCTAGCGGGTGGGTAGAGTCTCCCGCCGCCAGCGCTACTGGTTCGTGTGAGCCGGATAGATCCGGCCGGATTTCACCGCTGCATCATTCCTGTGTGTGGGACAATAGTTTACATTTTAAAAATCTCCCCTTCACCCCAGTTAGGTTGTGCTTAACAGTTGTAGATATTAACACTAGAGATATGAGTATGTCACCAGCCAAGTATAGCATGCTTATCAATTGCTATTTCTGGACTCATAGAGCTTTGTACAGCTGGCGCACATGCTAGTTTCCTCTCTTTAGAGCTCACACCTCTATGTATTTGCACATACAAGATTTTTGTAAAGCCTGCATTTTGAAACTGTACAGCAGATGGGAAATCATGGTCTCAGATGGGAAATCATGGTCAGTTTAATTTCATTAACTTGAAGGCAAGCAGGTGGTCAGATGAAAAATGACTACTTATTGCTTGTCATGCATCTGAGTTCTGCATTCTATCTTTTCTGTAATAGTTTAAAAATGACAATCTAGCATCTCAGAAATGATAATACTTCAAAATCAATATATACATATAAATTTCAACCCGTGAAATGTCCTTCTGTTTTCTTTAGAGTATTTTTTTTTACACTTGACAGATTTATCTTGGGGTTTATGTATTTTTGTCTGAGACAATTCACAAAAGGTAACACAATTCACTTGTAAAAAGGCTGACATATCCTTTAGAGCAGCGGTTCTCAACCTGGGGGTTGCGACCCCTTTGGGGGGGTCGAACGGCCATTTCACAGGGGTCACCAAAGCCCTCTCTCGCCCCCCCATGCCTTCATTCACCCTCACCCTCTGCCTCTGTTGGGTCGCCGGTTGCTTACCCTGCCCACTCCCAGTCTATTGCTGCAAAACTTTAAATTCTTGCCGCAGGGCTTCAAAGGGCCCCCCTACAGCTGATCAGTGTTAAAAGAAAACAAATGAGTAGACTGCAAAAATAGAAAAAACAGCCCCTTTCAGCTTCAGCATAGGTTAATTACCATAAGTTGATTTGATCAGCCTCCCGACTCTCAGCTGATTTGCTCTCAGCTGTTTTGTGGAGGGTTCTGCTGCTAGCTGCAAAGAGGTGCAGATTTTTCCCCCCTAGCTATGCTGAAAAAGCGAAACTGAAAGTAAAGCAGGGTCTTTGCTGCAACGTGACAAAATAAGGCAGAGAGAGATTTCTTTTTCTTTTTCCTCACCAAAAAAGGTAGGTGCAAAACTGCAAACAATGGGAAATTTAGGGCAAAAGAGGAGGTTCAAGATTTTAAAACACAAAAGAAAAAAGCTCTATTTAACTAGGGAATTGTAATAATTGAGATACTATTAATTGTATATTGTGTTGAAAGCAGAAATGGTTAAGTTGTAGTTTGGAGGAATATATGGGGGAAATTATTTGGTTTATTATTATTGGTAAATATAATTAATTGATTTGTAAGAAATTGGACTGCATGGAAATAATTGGAATATTCATGTTCATATTGATTAATATACAAAAAAGATAGTTATATAACTAATTGATTTATATTAAAATGTTGAATTTGTATTAAACAACTGTATTACATAATTACATAATTAACCAATGTGAGGATGGCTATAAAAACAGATGACAATGCAAAGGGGTATAATATAGAATAGAATAGAAAAATTGAATTTGATTAAGATTAGAGATGAGCATGAAGGGTAATATTGTTTTTTTAAAAAAATAGATGAGGAATAAATATGGCAAAAAGGAAATATAGAAATTGTAAATTTAATTGAAATGACTAAACACTGTTTAAATTTGTGAACCGGCCAAATACTCTGTTCAAAGAAAATACATTGTATGTTTGTATGTGTGTTTCTAATTATTGCTATTTATTCATATTTGTTTTCTTTTATTCTTTAAAGTTTAACAATTCATTCTTTATCTTAATATCTTTATATTTGTTTGGGGTTGGTTTTCTTCCCTTTCATCTTTTTTATTGTACAGCAATCTTTCTCCTCAAACCTACCACCTCTCTCTTTTCTTTCCTTCTTACTTTGTCTTCCCCCCCTCTTCTTCTCCTTCCTACTTCCTCTTCCTTTCTTCTTCTCCTCTCTTCCTCCCTCTCTTAACCTCACGCCTACTCTAATTTCCCTTCCTTCATCCCTCTCTATTGCTGTATCCTTTTATGCACATGGACTACTCAGAGGGCTGAAAAAGTTATTTTTGACTGGTCCTTGCACTTTTGACCAGTCCTCGAACTTACGACTGTCCTCACATTTTACATTTTTGCCCTATCTTATCACCATGGTGAAGAGAAACAGTTGTGAAATGAGTGACATGGTTGTTAAGAATGCTGCACCGGCATAAATGTGAGGATGGTCATAAGTGTGAGGACCAGTCAAAAGTGCGAGGACCTGTCAGAAATGACTGTTTTCATCCCTCTGAGTAGTCCCTATACACATAGCCATGGCCACCCGGTCACATGACCAGCTAGTCACGCCCACCCAGTCATATGACCTCCAAGCCATGCCCACAAAATAAGCCACACCCACAGAACCGGTAGTAAAAAATTACAGTTATGAAGTAGCAACAAAAATTATTTTATGGTTGGGGGGTCACCACAACATGAGAAACTGTATTAAAGGGTCGCGGCATTAGGAAGGTTGAGAACCACTGCTTTAGAGCAATGGCTGTACAATTTGCTCTTTTTAAACAAATAAAATGAGATGCTACCCAAATTTTACATCATGAAAAAAACTAAAATATGCAACCTACATCAAGAAGAAACTAAATCCTGCATGCTAACTCTGTTGTGTTGCAGTACAATAAATAGTTGTAGAGTTGCAGTGACAGCAGGGATTAGTTTGGCTAAGTTCCCAGAGAGCAGGGGCAGGCAGAAGCATCTTTGCCATTGACTGAACAGCTCTGCTCCAGTTACCAGAGGCAGCACATGTAGAAAGACTGGGAGAAAAAAAAGGAAGGTTTCTAAGAAGGCAGGAGGCAGAGAATGGTAGAAAAATGTGAGATTGTAAGCAGGAAAAGTCCCAAAGTAAGCTAGAACCAAACTCACAGAGCAGAAGTAGGGAAAATGGGAAATGTGTCAGAAGAAATCCATGTCAGAAGAAATGGAAACTTAAACTCGTGCCTCTAGTTAAGGGACAGGCAGATTTAGGATTTTTATCAGAACCCGAAAGTTTCTGATACAATTGTGGGTAAGTTGCTTGGCCATAAACTAAAATGGAAATATTTGGGGTGAGAGCAAAATGGAGCATGATGTAAAATGATTCAAGGGTGGGACTAGTCACCAATTGCATCTATGTATTGTTCATATATATATGAATTGTCCATAACATTATGTGTTTCCTGAATTCTCCTGAATCGGACAAATTTTAGAATAATTTGGCCAGAGGAACCAATAAATATTTCTGTTTTTTAGACGAGAAAAGCTTAGTCGAGAAAAGGTAGGTGACTTAGCACAAATCCAACCAGAAAGGAGTTTTGCATTTTCTTTTTCTTTCTTTTTTCTTTCTGCTGTTGATTGCTCATCAAAGGTTAATGAAGATCTACTGAAAACCATCAGAGATCTATCAATAGAGACAAATCTACCATTTCCATATTCCTGGTTAATTTTGCTGATTGTTTTGTTCCTGCCAATAAAGAGACAAGCTACTGATCTCCCCCACCCCCATCATTTGGCATTTTAATGTATTAAATTCACTAATTTAATAATTCTGGGCAACATAGTGGTTAGTGCTTAAAACTTAGAGTTTCCTTTTTTGATGCTGTATTGGCAGCCATATTCTGTAGACTATATATTAGAAATACTAAGAAAAGGTGACTCAACTCTAACTAGTTAAATAACCAATTGTTAGGAAGAAATATTCATCTGGTTCAGTGGTGGGTTTCACTTTCCTTTGCTACCGGTTTGCTTGCTTGCACACTTCTGCGCATGCGCAGAGCGTATTTGATGACGTCTAGGTGGGTGGGTGAACCGGTAGCAACCCACCACTTATCTGGTTCAGTTTCAAGCTGGAAGAAAGACACTGGAAACTTGGAGGCTGATTGGAAAGATGGTTTAATAATGAACAGAACCACCAAGGACGTGTGATTCTGGGTAGCTGACCATATGGAGTTGAGAGTGAGGGGTTTTTATACCTTCCCTTAGGCTTTGAACTTGAGCTTCCTATTCCTATGCAAGAACATGTATTCTATTGGCTGTTGTAGGGGTCATAGCTGGCTCTGTAGATTGTCTCAGCTCCCAGGTTTGGTTGAAGTTTGGCTGATGCAATGAAGGGGCTTGTTGGGCAATTCCTATTATGTCTGAGGGCTAATCCTACCTTGTTCAGACCTTGCTGTAGGGAATTTGCTTATGAATAGAGCTAACTATTTCTTTATCTCTTAAGTGCTGACATCTACTGAGGGGTGTTAAGAAAGGTGAGGGCTGCTTTCCAAGAGCATGTTTCTCCATTTCTCATCCAGGGAAATATAATATTATGCCTTTTTAATATTTTTCAAAATATTTTGTTCTTTTAGGAGATGGGTGGGTGCTAACTTTCTACACAACTTCCCTCAATAGAAGAAATGAGAGATTGTTTGTCTGTGTGTATAACTTAGTTTAAAACTTTGAAATAATTTATAATTTATAAAACAACAAAAACAAGCAATGAAATAATGAATGGGAGAAAACCTTTGGGAACAGATAGCAGTGCTAATATATTAAAAATTATTCAATAGCCAAATGGAACTAAAAGCATTTAAAACACAATTAAAATTAATCAAAGAAGTGGATAAAAGCAATGCTGCCATTAATAAAACTCTCTTCCATACTTCTATCAGCATCTGTTAACAGTGAGATCACCAGATAAATCAGATCTTCAGCAGATTCATGCATGTGGAACAGTGGTGGGTAGTTCCTGGTTTGGTCCAGTTGTATAGAACCAGTAGTAAAACGGGTGGGAGGCTCCGCCCACCTGCCACGACGTCATCATGGGTGATCTGCGCATGTGCAGAAGCACAAGCGTGAGCGAAGCGAGCGTGCACACGTGCTCCCGCTGCGAACCTGTAGTAAAGGTAAGTGGAAACCACCCCCCATGTGGAAGCAAGTCCTTTATAGCAGGGGTCTCCAACCTTGGCAACTTTAAGCCTGGAGGACTTCAACTCCCAGAATTCCCCAGCCAGCAGAGCTGGGAGTTGAAGTCCTCCAGGCTTAAAGTTGCCAAGGTTGGAGACC